>ML991888.1:0-46135 GCA_010094025.1 Viridothelium virens | reverse complement strand
TTTTTATTATAATATTTATAATAATAAAGTAATACTTTTTTAAGTCTCTTTAATTTATTTAGCTTTTTTATACAATAATAAATATGGATATCTAATCTATATCAAGCTTCAGACTTAGTACTCTTAATATCAGCAGTAAAAAAAAATTCTTCAGTCTAAATAAATGCCATAGCTATAGCTTATTTTATGCAAAGAGTCTTATTTCACAAAGAATTTCTAAAATTTAGCTATTTGTGTGGGGGCTAGCGTATCGTACGATAGTATCGTTATCGTACCGTATCGTACGATAAAAATACCGCCGATACTATCGGCGATAATCGTACCGTTGCCCAGTCTGGCTACCTGTTAGCTCGTCCGTGCACGGGCCACGTGATCTATCACGCACGCACGGTGGTCACCCAAGCACACCTATGCGATAGCTAGCCCTTTGTGCTATGTCTGATGTTGAGTCAGTTTCCTGCTTGTCTTGTAATCGTTCATCGACGTGATGCGCAATGATCAATACGTACTCTATATGGGCTAAACCTACTTTACATATTCAGTCAATACACCGCCACAGCTACGCAGGCCAGAGTATGACAGAGGCGGGACTACTTACGGTAAGGTACCTACCTTGCCTAGGAGGTAGGGAACAAGGCAACATCAGCTGATATACTCCAGGCACAGCCCTTCACCCACCACGCTGTCAAACAGTTGCAACCCAGAGATGGATCTACGCGGCCACGTCGCAAAAGCGCGGGACCCTGAAATGCAAGCTTATGCGTTGTAGAGGCGTCACACCCTGCCCTGAGTTCCAATAGGAGGTTGTGAAAACCTTTATGTCTAGTGCGGCTACCAGTTGCCTGGCAGGGATGCGGAGCAGGCACTGCTGCCTACATGCTTCAAGTCAGGCTGAAGATGTCGACCAGCTTTACCTCAGGTATTTAAGGTGAATGAAAAGTCCACTTGTCCCGACAAGGTTCGCCTCGAATTTCATACTTCTCACCTTCTTCTCAATCTCCTCACCTCGTCGCATATTGTTCATCAAAGATGGCAACTGTTTGGTACGATCCTCAAGTTGCTGCCCAGGGCGCTTGGAAACAATACGATACCCATTGTGGAGGTCGCCAAGTTGAGACAGAGACTCATGTTCTACAAATCCTGCGCGAACAGTACCACTCGTCCCACATTACCTCCACCAATCCTAACAAAAACGATTTCCTAGCCTTCGCAGAGGCTGGGAATGCTACCGCGGAGCTCGAAAGGGACAACATCAGTCACATTATACGAAGTTATTCTGAGACAACGAGAGATTCAAAAGGTGCAAATGGTAATGCAAGCACGGAAAGCATTGATAAGACTAAGAGACTGGAGCATGGTAATCGAATCGGTGTTCTTCGTGATACGGTCAAGTTTGGGCGCTATCACTATGTGTGGGAGAAAACAAAATTTTGAGCTCTACTTCGTAGTCATTACTCAAACGTTTGGAGGTGGAAAAGACGTTTGTTACGTGATTGCTGATCCGGAGGAAAAGGTTGAAAATGGTCTTTGTCCTGTCGTGGAAGATTTACTTCTCGCTACTGGCGAGTGGACGAGGCAATTGCATGATGAAATTTGGGTGTTCGATGCCGGAATGTGGACTAAGAACTCGGAGCTTTGTAAGGCTGTTCGCGGATCGTCGTGGGACAACGTCATTCTTGATCCGGCTACAAAAGACAATCTGATCGATGATATCCAAGGCTTCTTTGACAGTCAAGCCTTGTATAATGAATTTGCTGTCCCCTGGAAGCGTGGTATCATCCTTCACGGACTTCCTGGAAACGGCAAGACCATGTCGATTCGTGCCATGATCAGCTACCTTGACCGCCGTCCGAAACCGATCCCGTCTCTCTACGTTAAGGCATTTGAAGCCAAGGGGGCTTGCCTTGGTCCTGATGACTCGATTCGCGAGATCTTCAGCCACGCTCGTCGGACAGCACCTTGTTTGTTGATCTTCGAAGACTTGGACAGCCTTGTCAAGGATGAGATCCGCAGCTACTTTTTGAACGAGGTAGACGGATTAGATTCCAACGATGGCATTCTGATGGTAGGGTCCACCAATCACCTTGCCAAATTAGACCCGGCAATTGCGAACCGACCAAGTCGCTTTGACCGCAAATATCATTTCAGGCTACCCGAAGAGCCTGAGCGGCTTGCGTACTGCGAGTATTGGAGGAACCAGGTGGCCAAGAATCCCAAAGTCGACTTTCCTCCC
Source organism: Viridothelium virens (assembly GCA_010094025.1). Lineage (NCBI taxonomy): Eukaryota > Fungi > Ascomycota > Dothideomycetes > Trypetheliales > Trypetheliaceae > Viridothelium > Viridothelium virens. The sequence goes on along the minus strand of ML991888.1, from coordinate 43,902 downwards.
GGTCTTTCACAAATCTTCGCACAACTGACAAAGGGCTTCAGTTTTGCTTACCTGAAAGATTTGTTTATCTCGTCTCTTCTTATCTTGGCTCGAGGAGGACGCGTTCCGGACGATAAAATCGTCGCCAACGGTGACAGCGACGGCTGGCACCAAGCTTCAAATCTCAGACATGAAGCCAACGGGAACCAAGCAGATGACTCTAAAGAAGACACCAAGAAAGGGGCCGAAGTGAGCAGTAAAGCTGAGGAGAGAAAAGCGCTTGTGGTCTCCCAAGTCCCCGATGTGGAAGTCCCCGATGATCTGCGCGAAAATGCCCTTCTCAAGGCACTTCGTCATCAACTTCGTGTGCTTATCTCGGAAATGGACAACACGGGACCAGCAAAGTAGTATCGTCCTATGTGTCTGTGAGATCTGCAAATCGCTTTCCCGTTTTTCCAAAGGCAAGATGCATGATTAATTTGCTTTTATATGCGTCTATACTTTCAATCCCTGGTGCCGGATTTCAATGCATGTTCTCAACCCGCTTGAATTGAACGGATATATCGGTTGATTGTCAATACAGTAAAGGGGCTTCGTTTTTCGTCCTAATAATCACCTGCGAGAAGAAGATCCCGAAATGTCTTGTACGACGCACAAAGTTCGCCCAGTTGATTTATGGCTCATGCTTGACATGTGTAAACATAAACTTCGCATCACCGCACGACTGCCACGTCTCTGATAGGTGCACAGCAATATGTAGTATATCAATTTAAGTGTGATTCCCTATCCATTACAGTTACATTAGCCACCATCCGCAGGCCATTTGAACCAGTCTATTTCATTCGCTCCCGGCACACCAAGAATTTATGCCTTGAAATTAGGGGAGACCGGCAAACAAGTTGCCGCATTCAAGTTGTAGCAAAATAGATACTCTTTGCACGGGTTTTCGTACCCCATATTCTGCCGTCGGACAATTCCATCTCAGGTCTCAAAGATTGCAAGTGTCTGATGTCATCTTGCGGTTGTGGGTCTTCATAAAAAAAGTATACTTAAACTCGGTATAAAACATATCTTGGGTAATTGCTGTATGTTGTAGGGAGCCAAATGGTGTCACCAAAGGTAGGGAGACAAGAAAGGAGAGCAGTGTGCCTCTGAATTGTTGTAGTATATCTGCCTACATGGAGTTCAAGACGAGAGGAGAGAGTACAAGTGAGTGGTTCTAAACTCCATGCTTATGTACGCTATCGAGCTATCCCTACCTTGTGTCTGCCATAACAACTCCCCCTGTCCAGGGAGTCACTGTTCCAGCAAAGAAAGGAAAGACTTCATGTAATTCTCGGTATCCTCCATGTTTCATGTCCATTATCCTTCGAGTGTCAATTCATTTCCTTTGTTCTTGTCATCCCTTGTCCATTTTCTACTCTCCATCCATCCTCTTCCATGCTATCTTGACCATTTGGTGACCCAGTAGGCCTGTATCTGTTGTTCCGAGTTGTTGTCTGTAGGAGTTGAGGCTTCTGCGGCGGAAGATTTAGTGACGGTGAAGGTCTCCATGGCAGTAGATATTAATGTTGTAAAAGGTGGTAAAAGCTTTTAGATTAAGCTATGGAGGCGAGGGCATCTATATACGTGGCAACCCACGATCCTCACTCGTAATCACGTGAATAGGATTGCCTTCTCATACCCCCTAACAATTGGGACCTCAGATCCGAGCTTCGTGCTGTATGGATCCACATCCTAATCTATCCCTTGGATGATCATGATCCCTCTTCACCCCCTAAGTAAAATACCTCTTAGGCCCTGTTAAGGATGAACCTCTGGGTCTGCCTCTGGGTGTAAATCTCTGGGCCTGCCTCCCGGTCTGCCTCTGGGCCTCGCTGAGGTAAGGTAGGTAAAACGTGAGGTGGTTGGTTGGAAAAGAGCATCCGGAATGCATCCATATTCCGGTGGCCAGTACTTTCACTCGTCACCCCGTCCATCTCTCTGGCGCAATACAATCGGTAGGTACTCCTTCCGTAGGAGTCCGCGGTAGTGATACGCGTACGGCGCGCCAGCGTGTCCCGGTTGCCGACAGAGTTGCTACAGGCAACTCTGTCTGCCGAGCGAAAGGGGGAATGAAGGGACTTACGCACTCGCATCTTGACATTTCCTCCTGGTCAATGATATCAAGCGAACAGATTCTTACGGTCACCCCATACCGCCGGATTGCCGCTGAGATGCCAATTGATAGGCTTGGATGGCCCCTGGTACGAAGAGCACATCCACACCTACCAAAGCCAAAACAGTACGGCTCTGAGGCCTGGATACCAGCGGTGCAAGCTGCTGTCCTCCAACTCCGAGGACAGGAGCGGGCCCAGGATGAAAGGAAGAGGCGGTGATGGTGGTGGGATGGGTGGCAGGGGTGGCGGCGGCAGGGGTGGCGGCGGCAGGGGCAGCAGGAGCAGCAGGAGCAGGGGCAGCCCTAGCGTATGAAGGTATTAGTAGATTGTTTGTATGATAGTGATTTGACTTACATTGTTGATTTTCTTTTCTGAGAACAGAAAGCCTTCAGGCGAGAGTTTGATATTCTATTAATATATTAGCATGTTAAAGCCTTATATAAAAGACTCTGAAGCTTAGTTTTGATGGATGTAGGATTGTACAACACTAAATTGATGACTTACGCTTCTGTTGCTGATGCTACTGTTGCTGCTGCTAATTGATGAAGAAGCAAAAATTAGCTAATGTAGAGAACAGGCTTTGTGTGCTTACGCTAGGTCTAATTTGGCATACTTAGTCAATGGAGTATGAAAATGCGAATTGTGGATATCATTCAGATATTTATACAAATGTATCCAAATTCAGCTTTATGTATTCATTATTCTATCCTGCTATGTTTCCGAACCCTGCATACCTGATCGTCATGCGCTGTTGTCATCACCCAGAAGAGTTGGTAAAAATTGTGTATATTCTGTTGGCGGAGGGCTTGCTAGAGCGTTGAATTATTCATGGTTTGGTACTCTGGCAGAACCCTGGCTTCAGCAAGTTGTGAATTCGTGGGTTGAACGATGATCTCAGTGGAGGTAGCGTGCTTCTTATACACAATGGAAATTGTAGGATCCATCTGATACTGCACCCATGGCACAGGTAATGTGGCTGTGCTTCATAGAAAAAAGAGTAGAAGTATCTTGAATAACTTCCCGCTCAGTTTCTCCCCTTCTCATACAAGCCATTGATGTAATCGCATGCTATTACTCCTCCATGATATCTAGAGTAGTGAAATTTGCCTTCAGAAGTTCCTCGTCGATAAGCATTCCTCCGCTGCTTTTGTGATGGTCTTCGGTACTATCTGTTGTCCGTCGATGATCGGATAGTACACATGTCTCTCGAGAAAGGCAGAGAGAGCAGCCAGTTAAGGCACATGCTTCGCCATAACAGCAGACAGATGCTGCACAGCCGCCACCGTCCAGGAGTAGCACCGAGTAGAAGGGAATTTTAGCCTATCTGAGTCGGGTGAAGGGAGAGGGAAGGAAACATGCCTTTGACGTGCATCCTTAGGGAACAGAAGAGGGACACCATGGCCAAGCTTACGGACCAAATGGGAGATGGCAGAGCCCGTCTTCATGCTTCGTTTTAGCTCTTCCCGTTTGATCTCTAGAACCGAAGGGATAAAATCAAGTACGATACTGTTCGCATCCTTTCCACGTGTGTATGAGATGCCCTTCTCCGTGAGGAGTTTGATAATATCGGCTTGTTCTCCATTCACGGCTTCAATTAGCTTGGCATATCGTGCCTAGGTATGTTGGTCGTTGCGGATTTGTAGAATCCGCTGTAGGTTAGTCTGGCCGGCCATCGTATGCTGAGAGAGCGCCAGGACTCGAAGGTATTCGTACATATGGCGCGAGTCCTGAAACGTTTTCTCCGCCATAAGTTTCTGAGCACGTAAAGCAACGGTGGTGTCGCCTTTTTCCGGCAGGGAGTGTGAATGGATTTCCAGAACAATGTCCATCAAGTGTTTAAGCCAGTGGCTGATAGCGTCTCGTCGAAGATAGGGCGTGTCATTTCTTCGGCTTGGACGGCAGTGATTTCACGCTCAGTAGACCTGTTCCCAATGACCGCACCATTAAGGTTACGGAAGACAGCATTCCGATGCTCGTTCATGCTAATAGTGCTGTTGGTAGGGACGAGTGGTTTAAGTATGGTGTCCACCTTCATCACCAGTGCTGTCTCCTTGGCTTGACCACTGTCCTTTGTACTTTAGTAATCTTCATCAGAGCTCTCGTATCGAATTTTGCGAGTATGAGCTCCGACATGGCCAGGTTAACAAACTTTGTCTGAAGCCAGTGCCTTACTCGGCAGTACAGACGATACTGTGCTTCGTATGGAGAGAGGACTGCTATGTCTCGCGGTTCGATATTGCTTTCGAGGAGGCGTCTGAGCTTTCCTCGCCATTAGTCTCTGCCTCATCCACAGCTTCCTCCATGACTTCATCATCATCGCCCTGTCTCCCACCACTCTCAGTGATACGCTGTATAACACTGAGGCCCATATTAAGAGCTACGGCATGTAAACCTTTGGCAATCTGACAGATCGCACACTGCGTCTGCATCTGTTTCGGGGCTGGGTCACCCACCGGAGCCTTCACTGCGTTACGGAACTAATGATATCAATAAGTAACAGGCTATCTAGGTTGATCATTAGGAACTTAAATTGTTGATTGCTGTCAGCTGGGCCTCATTTAACACTTCAATGTCTTCTGGAGGGATGTATTGGAAGCCACCAGTTTCGAGCGCCGCTTGTGACGTGCCAAGCTTGTCATTAAGGCGGCGTTGGAGTGGTGTATCTCGGCGGCCAGATGGGGGTTTGTGCCCAACAACAGACGCCTTGCCCTTTGAAGTCTAGCCAGGTAGAAATAGGCTGGACTAGCACAGACAAGAGACTCGCTGAGCACTACCATCTTATAGCCTGGATTGTGCAGGTTCGTGTTCTTGGGGTTGTACCACCGGTGATCTCCATTCACCCGGCGCTGTTTGAACATAAAGTTTACCACCTGCTTCAGACCTACCTCAAACTTGTACGCGATCCTGATCTCTCGCTGATGCTTTCTGAAGGGGGTTTTTTTTTTTTTCGTGCTGAAGCTGGTCCAAGTATGCTCCTTGATGTTCGCCGCCGTCCAACCCCCCGGGCCCAAAGTCCGCTCTGGCACTAGCGAGACCAGGAAAAGAGCTGACGATCCAAGCGAGCCGGCTTCCCTTGATGATCGCAGTGTCACTGATGGTCGGTCGTAGTTCGTCTCTTTGTCGGTGTAGAGGCAGTGCTTGCCACTTCCGCGTCGCCTCAGCGACCTCCTTCTAGAGCTCGGTGCTGGCATGGTTCGAATAGGCATTCATGAGGGCAAGCTCATCGTTGCTCGCCGGACAGGCAACCTCTCTGATCTCCATCAGGGGAATGTTCATCAGAGGCTGTCCATTCCACTCAGTCTCACCCGTCCGCCGGATGAAATATCCCAGCAAGACTGCAGTGAACTCTTGCATGACGCCTCTATAATGTCGACAACTTTAACGGCACAACTCACAGGATCCTGCTGGAAGCCGACGATGGTGCCCTGGGCAGAGACTTGCGATACGGCTCGTCGACCGTATGTGGCTCCCTTGGAGATATGTTCCGAAGTGGCACCAGCGACGTCTTTCAGCGCCTTGTCAAGAGCCACAGTATGTAGATCATAGGCAATTTAACACATCACGCACTGGATCTGCCTCTGTGGCATGTTTGGGTCATCGACAAGAGCCTTCACTGTGTCGTGGAACTAATGATGAGTTTCTTGCCTGCGTATCGGTTCTTTAGTTGAATGCTCTGTCTCCGCACAATCCCAAATACCCTATTCCGGCGCAGCTTTATAATATTCGGATACATTTTTGGATCCAAGGCACAACGTGGTACCTATGCCGAACCAGCGGTGCGCGGTCTATCGATTTTGAGACCTGCGGTCGGATAGAGCACTTTCGCGAACTTGCTGATCGATTCCATGACCTGCTTTCTCCGAGTTCCATCTCATAGAGAAGCCACACATTCAACTCCACCCCAGTATTTGTTGCCAGGACTATGGCTAGCACATCTTGCATCAGCTCTGATGTAGACGAGAACAGCATTGTCCTATATCTGTAATCTTTACGAAAGTGCCCATCCAGGCTCGGATGTCTTCGCACCCGAGACCTCTTGTAGGGGAGAAAAAGTATGCGGTATAATCGCGGAACATAAATTCCTAAATATAAGGAATTCGTAATGACGCTCTGCTATTATAATATCTTTTTATAAACCTCACATGATCTGATCAAAGATTTCCTTGTTGATTCTTTAATTAAGATAGCTAAATCTGCCTGATTCTTTCTCATCACTGAACCTCATCTTTAAATAGCGATCTATATGCTCATAAAAGTGTCCAAGTATATGGTTCGAGATTTCTACAACCGGCAAGCTGTAGTGTATGGTATTCGGAGTAAGCGTCGCAGTACATTGATGCCTTTCCGTAAAGCTGGACAGTTATAGATAAGGTGGAGATTTGGGAAACGATGAGTATGATTTTTCATACGGACCAGCTCAGCATTGACCGCCGTCAACATGAGCCGGCTAGGGGAGGTTGCCAAGACCGACCGCGGTAGGGTTACTCATAACAACAACCGTGTGGGCCCCCGTCGGGGTAGGCCCGAGGCTTTTTTCGTTGGTGGGTTTGACCAACCTTGGAAAGCCCATGTTCGCCACCACTTGGCTTGTAGCCCGTTTTCATTTGCGTATCGAAATGGATCGATGGAGGTTGGGAGATAAGAAAGTAAGTTGAGTTACTCTCTCCTCCTAATGCGGGTAGATGATGGCTAGGAGCGCGCTTGAGTTGCTGGCGCTCGAGATCTTCTTCTGCATGGCGTTAATTGATTTCTGTGTTCCTATGTTCAAGAGGTTGTCGGTGATTTTTCTTGGGGCATCCAGGCTGTGAGGTTCTCCGTCTCCCTGCTGCTCGGTCTCGTGGCTCTCCATTCCTCCTTCCGGCTTCCTGACGCGACGGTCGACGGCTTCCTTGCTTGGGCAGATGATGCTGCTGCCTGGCAATTTTGTCGGTAGCCTTCGCTGTATGTGCTCTAATACATTGGTCAGAGGGGCTGGCGACAACAGTATCACTTCCAATGTTGCGAGTATCACTTCCAATGTTGCAAGTACCATTGAACTCCAAGCAAGAGCAACCCTTGTTTGGAGGGAACCTGGACGTTGGCCGTTTTTCCCCAGTCGGCGTAGCTTTTCGCCGTCCATGGTGAAGATTGGCTTCCTGGAAGGAAAGTGGGAACCCTAAGACTTATGCCTATCCGCTATTTTTGTTCCACTGTATTGATAGGCAGACGCTTTTCCCGTGCTGAGACAGGGGTCGTCGTCCAATGGCAAGCAATGAAAGATGATAATAGAATCTATCGTTAAGGCTCTTGAGGCCAAAATTGCGGCCTTTCATAATCCACTGGATGATTGGGGTATTGTCCGCGTGAGACGGCTCATGAGCTGGAAGTTGAGGTACAGTTTCCAAACAAACCTGGATCTTCTCAGTCGAGCATCTTTTAATAGCTTTTCATATTGTTTTTATCCAGCCAGTGGGATAGAATACGTTTGTAGTGAATGATTTGAACACGGATACTTTTCGCAGTTTCCCCTTAGGCAGGGCATTGAGTTGTGCAACGTCTTTCTGTAGAAGCTCTATCGCGTGTTGGTAGGAGACCACGGACTGTTTATTTCGATTCATCACTTGCTGGAGGCTGTGGAATTCTTCTCGTGCGCCGCTAGTACACTCAAGCTCGTTGATCGGCATCAGATCTATCTTCACCGTTTTTATGGTTCTGACGAGCCGTTCCCTCTCCGCTTTGCGTTGCTGCCATTCAGAATAACTTCTTAATGTCTTTGATTTGTCTGTAACAGCAGGGACGCATGCCCCCATTACAATGAGGATTTTTGCCTTCTCTTTCAGGTGTCTTATTAACCAAGCTTTCCAAAGGTGTAGAAGCGATTATGAACGGCTCCTTCGCTTCCATGAAACCATTGATTATCATTGCAGCTAACTGCAATGATATCTGATTGCGATCAATGTTCTTCTGCAACATGGTGACATCAGTGGTGGCATCCTTCGTTGTGTTATCCAATCTTGTCACCATTCTGCTCATCTTGCTCTAAAACATCTGATCTGGTACTCCCAGAGTCAATATAATAGAGATAAGCTGTCGATTTAGAGTCGCTGCAAAGAAGCTAGACATGCGAATGATTGGGATCCACATTCGGAACGCGTCTTCTGGGCATGAACGGCATGTATACAAGGGTTCCTTTGGCGATTTCCCCGAATGCTACAGGATTTTAGATGGTTTCATTTTCATGTGTTCTTCTAGACACATTTTGACTATCATCATTTGATACTGATATGATGATGCTCCGAGCGTAATCATCGTGGCCGGCACGAGTAGTGTAAGTGACATCGTTGATGTCGTACCGCTTGAAAAGGTCTCCTTGAAGTTTGACGCCTCACCCACGAGGCGGGAGCCGACGCCAGAGGCATAGGGTACCAAGAGAGAGAATACGGGGCGGTCGCCGTGGCGGTGCCCTCAAGGAAAGAAAATGTAGGTTAGTACCTGAGCCACTAGTCCAGTACATCTCCAGTCGCATCTAGGAGTTGTTGTAGGTTGAGAATAGCAATGGGGCTGCGTCAAGCCCCGAAACTTGCTGCTGCTCGGCAACGACTCCGCTTGGGAGTCACAAGGGGCAAGATGTAAATAGTGATTGTGTAGACTTTAATTGAGTTGTAGCCAAAACCTGAGACACGAGAAAAACAGCTATATTCAATGATTTGGTAAGACCAGTCAAGCGAAGAAACAGGTACGGAGGTGCTGCTGGGCGTGTATATATATCCACGTCCACGACGCTAGCCGATGGCCGCGTACACTTCTTGTGGGGATTGAGTACACGTGTAAGTAATTACTGCCCTGATAGAGTTCTCTGTGACTTACGCCCTTTACGTTAATCGCCCCACACACACATCCATATCGCCCCACAAGTCCTCAGGCCCCAAGACTTGCAGGCGTATTGGGCAAAAGCGTTGGGCGGAGACTGTAGCTCTAAGCTATTGGTGACTGAAGTGGCCCCCGGTTGTTACAGATATTGTGTGTGGTGTTGGAAGTACCACTTTTGGCATATATTGGGACTTTCCCTCGAGATTGTTGGGACAAAGGTCAGCAGGATCCGAAGTCCCTCACAGGTGGCGTGTACAACAATCACAATCTCTAATACCACAACCCCACTCATGGATGAATGACCACGCCTGATGGAATATGCAGGATTCTTTTCGTGAGGTAACCAATTTCCCCACTGATAATTTCGCGTGATTGCTATCACGGAAATTATCGGTGGCAAGGTGGAGCCATTGAAGGCTGCATCCGTACCGCTCGTGACAGTCCATTCTTCCCCAATCATGGGCCATTGAGTGATATTCGGTGCGGAAATTCCCCGGAAGTATGATGTAGTGAACGTGATTGTGATAAGGACCAGAGGCACTATGGGCGATTTGGTGACTGTCAACAAGATCGCAGCGGGATTGATTGGCTAATTTCTATTCAACGTCCGCAAATCACTCGGACCTTACATCATTTTTCATGGCCTCGTGATGCTGCTCCTCAATCGCCGGGTAGTTGCTGTATCCTTGCCAGAGGAGTATTAATATACAGCGCTCCGCCAGACCTGAAATTTCCTTTTTTCTTCCAGGCCCATCCCTCGTTTTCCAATGGGCCAGCCAACAACGTACGAGCCTTGACTGTTCCGTCCCAGGGACGAGTGCCTCCACAGGCCAGCCATGTTCTTGTACGAGGATTACTGTGGTCTAGCCGCGCCGTGATTCTCCACTGGTGCTCTGCTCCTTGTCTTGGCAAAGGCTAAGAACACCTGGACCAGAAGTCATCTGCCTCGCGCAAACCAGCTGTTCCCGAGTACCCTGCAATTGTGGCAGCCATGGACATACTCAAACTTGACAAGTTGATCGAGACGCTACGAAGAACTCCATGCACGAGTTCAAATTTATCGATATCATTGACAGGAACCCCGTGGGTTCACCATTCGTTTGGTACCAAAGCTGCCACCCACCCCACTCCAACGGGGAGAGTGTAGTGATAGCACTATGGCAACGACGCAAAGAGGCTCCTCGTGCAGGTCCGCAAGCACAAGGGCAAGTCCGCAGAGCAAGTGTGCTCGAAGTGCGGCGAACACATCGCTCCAGGGCATGGTAATCCAGACGGTCTAATCCAATGCACAAAGTGCTGGAAGTTCTTTCATTGTGGCTGCCACCTGCCGGCGTCTGCAGCCATTGGTGGCATCCTTGTCCGGGGCCAGTGGAAGTGCTCAGGTTGCACGACTCCGCCATCATCTCCACATTCCTCTCCAGCGCCCAAAAGGCCCAGTCTCAAGATTCTTTGAAATCCTTGCTACAATTCAAAAAGTTGTTAAGAAAGAACGTTCTAGCAAAATTGTCGAAGAATTCTGGCCGGAACCGGATAATGGGTATAAATCTATAGGAGTAGGACTGTCTGACGGGACTTCCAAGAATTTCAACAGAGGGCTTGGAAGACAAACGTATACAGCAGGCGATTGAAGCTTATCTTGAAGGACTAAGAAAGCAGTGGGATAACAAGTCCTTTGCGAGAAGCTTCAATTGCCTGCTGTGTAAAGTTGTCTTCCGAAGAGACGGAAGATACCTCTGAAACTGAGATGGGCACCGAAGAGTTGAAGAATAGGAATTGATGACATACCGAGCAAGCGTCTGGTATTTCCCGCATCCTCAAACTGACTACAACACCGAAACAATCTCGTTACCACAAGGTGGACTCGTGAATCCGTTCCAGGCCCCTTTCAAGTACGTTGGAGCACATGTCATAGAGGACTACCCAGATCTGCCACCGTGGGCAAAAAGACTTCGATGGACGCGGCCAGCTTTTGTCTGCGACATTTCGCCAACGTCAAAGGCTCTAATGATCTCAGTTAGCCTATCTGGAATCAAAAAAGAAGCTGAAAACCTCACAAGCGGAGAGCGGTTTAGAAGGAAGAAACTCTTATACTATGAAGTTTTGTAGTGAAGTGGATAGGCGAACTCAAGATGTGTATGTAAGAGGAAAGAACATGGAGGTCTGCAGATAGAGGACAATACGGGAAATGGAGAAGACCTTGCTAGATAGTGAATTGAAATCATATGAGTTGGAACACAGCGTGATAGCTCATCTTTGAATGTCTACCTACATTTTCCGGCCTAGATCCCAGATCGGAATTGCTTTGAGCTTGACCTATCATGATAGTCTAGAACAGCAAGAGACTGGATGGTGAATGTTGAAAAGACTTGCCGCCAACAGCGGAAGAACAAAAATTCAGGCAACTAGGGTCAATAAAGTGAATCCTCATCAAGCATGTTATTTATGGAAGAAACGGAAGATTCGTGCGGCTGAGATGTAATCGAAAGGCATTGATCACGTGCGCGGTTCTCTGTCCGACAGACTTGTAAGCGCGCTAGACTCCATGCATTCTAGAAACTGCGCTAGTCTGAAAAAGGTGCAAATTTCCACTTATGAACACAATGACAATAAACATTATGTACCTATCTACTTGGATCGACTGATTACTACGGCTTCCCACAATATGGAGGATGGGCGAAGTTTTACAGTTAGGTAAGTGTTCAAATTTTTACAAGAATGCGATACAGATAATGCTACAAATCGTGTTGACAAACATTGTAAATTCGCTGCAAATGACCGCTCATGGGGTATGACAATTCAGAAACTCCGCGAGGAAGAATTTCCCTCTTAGAGCGAGACATCCCGTCTCTTGGACCAACCGACACTTCATTCATTCATTCATTCAATCCGCGCCAACGGCGGTAGCTTCTCCTCCTGAGCCGAATCAAAGCTCGAAGTCCGCTCAATCTCCTTCATATACCCCATACCCGCAAACTCCGTCAACTCCATCGGCTCGCTCCTCACCTGCACCACCGTCTCCTTCGTGACTCCCGGCCCCTCCACCCCCGCACCCCCCCGCTGATGGTGATGATGCCGCCACAACTCCTCCTCGCTCCCCTGCCTGCTCCCCAGTCTCGTCATCGCGCGGGACCCACTCCGCGAGCTCTTCGACGGGTGGTGCGTGTGGTGGTAACTACTGCCGCCCTTCTTGATCTTCAGCGCGGTGATGGTGGTGGTGGTGCCCCAGCCGTAGTCCGGGCGGAAGGCGAAGGTGTCGAGGCCGCGCTTCTCGTCGAGCGCGGAGTCGGCGTCTGCGTTCGAGAGGAGCAGGACGCGGCGCGTGAGGGTGTACAGGAGCACGTCGAGCCAACCGTTGGAGGTGATGATGGCGCCGGCGGCGGTCAAGGCGGTGAAGGTGAGCGGGTCGTGGCTCATCGAGGCCATACGCATGGAGGCGAGGGGGAGCGTGCAGAAGACGTAGACGATTGGGTAGATGACCATGTATTTGGCTGCGCGGCGTGCGTGAGAGGACTCGGCGGTGGAGATGGCGTGGGTGCGGATGCGATAGTGGAGGAGCACGAACATAGCTGGAGAACGGTTATTTGGCGCTCTTCTAACAAGCAAAAGGTGATTTGATAATGGGTGGAGGAGATGAATATGTAACTTACTAGCATAGATGATCACCACGCTGAATTCGGCGATGAAGATCCAGAGATAATGTAGGTAGAGACGTTCATGATCATATTGTTGATTGACCCAGCACTATGCCCTTCGTCAGTCTCGAAATTTCTCAGAACCTTAGTTGTGACTTACCCAGGCACCTGCCCGCACATAATAGTCTTTCGGATGCATGGCAATCCCTATGACAGCACAGGCATAGATGAATGTCCATAAAGAGGCCACAGCTGCCACGAATTTGCCTGCACTCAGCCGGAAATTGAGAATCAGATCCGCAAAGGTATGCACGCCAATGGCCAGACACCACACCCCGCTAGCCAAATCTCCAGTGCTCACGAACCAGCCCTGGGCGAAACAAGTGTTGTTGCCGATGAATATGCCATTGCTTCCAAGCCATTGAACATTCAATAAGAACGCAAGGGATTGCTGTATGTCGGCAAAAGCTAAGTTGAGTATAAGAAAGAGAAACTGGTTTGGGAATCGCTGGTGTTTCTGCCGCCATCGAATGAACCGGTATGCGAGAAGTAAAAATAAGCCTAGTGATGTGAAAGAGGATATGAATCCGAAGACAGATGCGACGATAAGTCCACTTCGAAGATCTGATGGCAGTGGCGTGATGGACTGAGTGGAAAGAACCACTGATGAGGGGGACTGGAACATGGTCGGCAGCGTATCCAAAGTCGCCCGTCTTGGATTACGAAGGTTGCCGCCAAGGCGATGTATAAAAAGTGATGATTACACTGGACGACGAAGGTCGAGATCCGAGAGTTCCAGAAAAACGGGATGAGAATGTAAATAATAGGAGTCGTCTTTGCCTTCACCTAAAACGTAGATTCATGATATCAAGAAGTGATCTTGTTGAAAGGGTAGCCTGCAAGTATAGGAAATCTTAATCTATTGCCTTCACGTGGGACGAGGCTAGGATTGGTATGGAGTGGACAAGGGAATGAAGCGTGATATTCATATAATATAACCCACGTGAATTATGCAGTCAACGACCCTTGATCGGGAGGCTGCAGATTCTGAAGCAGAGAGAGACCAGGATGATTATGATAGAAAAGAGTGGAAAATCTCATGAAAAATGATCAAGGTTCTGCAGTAAGCCACAGTAATACCTGAGATGCCCTAGGTACAGGGTAGCGGCACAGCGGAAGACTGGGGACGCCTGCTCCTCATTCCGTCAGGCATGTCGGAGCGACTAGAAGGAATAGGACAGCTGCATGCCGCATTGACGAGTTCGCCGTGAAGGCATGCAGCAGCGTGACAACCATCTTCGTGGTGCCTGGGCGTCAGCGGGTCCAAGCCATGAATAGAGACCAGCGTCGACTCGTGCGCGGGAATAATCGACAACCCTCAGGCTGACTAGTTGAAGCTGGGGTCGTATTGAGTGCTTTCTGACTGTCCGTTCTGGGAGACAAGCCAAGTCAGGCCGTCAATTCGCATTTGAGGTCACTAGTCCCAGTCAGCCAAGCCTCGCGGGCAGGGCGGGCAGGAGGTGTTGACGGTGGTGTTGGTGAGAAGCCACATGGAACGCAGTTATCCGGTGAAGAGTCTCTAATCTAGCTTCAAAAGGCCAGGCGCGGAAGGGCGCAAGTCTCGTCTGCTCCATGTAAGATCCTCAGTGATGTCGAAATCTCGGATTGCCAATGGGAGAGCCATCTCTCAGCCCCCTTGAGTGCTGGCCATGTGGCAGCCCATGATCTTGCGACGTTCGGCGTTAGTAGCGGGAGCTTCTCGGTCCCGGCTTCGAATCAACGATTCGAAAAGTCTAAGACCAAGCAAGCGCGTCAAAGGAGGTTGGGCACATGCGCGGCTCTGCATTAAACCCAACAATCGATTGTGGAATTTCCAACGAAGCTCGGCTTGTTTGTCCATAGACATCCAAGTCTGAATCTACGGATAGAAGTCTGGCTTGCTTGTGCATGAGATGCCGTGACTGATGTCTCTGCGAGCGTGTAGCCCCTTTGCAGACTCGCTTCTAAGACCAAAACGGTTAATGGAGAGTAAGGAGTTGTTGCTTTTTACAAGGTCAGCCCACGGAAAGGTGCGGGGAAATTGTTCAGCTCGGTGAGCTCATTAAATTTTCATGAGAGGGCTCGGGCGACCTTTGACAGATCGTATCCCAAGCGCTTACATGACCACTGCGTAACCATTGAGGTCGAACGTCCCCTGCACGACAATGCACAAGATCTGCCAGGGGCAAGCGAAAGGATGCTGTCGCAGATCAATGAGAACCTGGGGTGCTGAAGGTCGGGGTCTGTGTTGTAGGAGGATCATGACGATCTATTGATCCAATCCAGGACCGCGGCCTTCAACAGAGACGGCGAGTCCGACCTTCTCCACCTTGTCTATCCATGGGGTGCATGGGATGGTCGAGTCATCATTGAAGAGTGGACAAGTGGATTTGCTTCTCTCGACAAAACCCTACCAGGATTTGTTGCAGCTTGACGATGTGCCTGGCAGCAGATTTCCCCCTTTCAAGGGTGCCTGCACATCCTCCCGGACTGCCTGCATGATCCACAGTACGTACCCGCCTTGGGCAATCCATCCGCCAAATGCACCAACATTTTAGCCGTCATTAGAATACAAGGCAGGAAGCCGACTTTCGCAGTGATTGGATACAAGCCTTTAGGCTTCTGGGCACCTTTGCACCTTTGGTGCCTTTGGTGCCTTTCTTCTTTACAACAGTGACCGCGGTCTCGGTTCCGAGCGATCTGATCTCGGAGATCCCTGCAACCCCGAAGGAGCGAGTCCCTGATTCACGTGGAGCTATCTCCAATAAGAGGAAGGTACCCACTTTCACCTTCTAGACCATCGACTTCCCGGCGGATCTCTGTTTACGTTTCGCAGCTTCAGATTTGCAGACATGCGATACTTGCGGGTCACATCGAAAAGGTGAATGTGTATCTTGAGGTGCCGTTCGTCATTTTCTGCAATCAACCGTTTCACCGAGCCGATATTGACAGAAACGGCTCTTGGCATTGAACGTTGCCCGGGATGGCACTGCGAAGTCGAACAAGCTTTTAGCCACTCTAGCCCAGGCACCGAGGCAGCCAGGCCCAACAAATCCTGGCAATCTCCCGCATCTACGGAGTGTACCAATAGTACCGTCTACTACCCACCGACGGCAGCTAGAACTTTCGCCAAATCATGATTCGTTTTTCTACGATCTTGGTGAACGCCCTGTACGGCTTGCTACAACTCTACGCTTGCATCTGCCCGTCATCATAGTCCGTCTGTTTGAGAGTTGCTGGATTGATGCAAAAGGCTTCGCGTCTGCATACCCAAACTGGATATCTCCGTCGCCATACGACATGGCGGCAGATGAGAATGAGATGTCCTCTACGAATGCGCTCTTGGTGATATGATAGGCTGGCCAAGCCTCAATCCGCTTTATTGCGCACATGGCTTCTGAAACCTTCCCATGGAGAGAGAGAAGCCACTCCGCACACCCGACTGCACCCAAGCAGTAGACTGCCATATACAGTGTTTCAGTTCATGCACGTCTACACCCGAACGCTGTATGAGTAAACTTAAAATTCACCCCTAAATTCTCCGGCTGGCCGAATGCTCCGATAGAATTTTTACAAGTAAGCGCGAAGAAGATACGAAGCCTTCTTAGGCAGGAGATGCATAAAAATAGGCGTCAACAGATTCCGTCGCCTCCAGAAAAACAAACTATACTGCAGCAAAACAAAAATCTCTTGGAATAGACCTGGTGGCATCGTTCAGTGCCAGATCATTTCTGACATTTTTCAGCTGATAAGTTTGCTACATATTACCGTTATTCTCTTGTAGATTCAGCACTGCAACGACTCGGGAAGGCCCGGAACCGTAATCTGCTCGTGAACCAGGCTCAAGGAGGAATAAGCCACAGGGCAGATTGCTTTGCCTTCTTCTTATCAGCGCACTGGCCCTTGGAAATTAGAATTCTCGTATTGCGTTTAGGTCCCAGTGCCCGGGTACCCTAGAAGAGAAGCAAATCATCTGCCGACACATATTTCTAATCTGCTGCACCCATAAGTCCCACCACGTCGGCACCGTGGAAGTGCGCAAGAGTCGGATTCCAAATCGTTTTCACTGCAGGATAGAAGGCTGAATAAGCTATCTCATGAACTATCGAGCGAAAACCATGACTGCTTGGGTTTCCTTGATCCGTCTTGAACTTTACCACGAAATAGGAATGTCTTCATCACAATTTTGAACGTGGATTATCTCGGGTGACGAACGAGCGTACTGCAGTGAGTTTGGCTCACGATAAGTATTATGGGGCTCACAAAGGACTTGATTTTTCTTTTTTGGCCTTCAAAATTAGGCATCACGGCAGTCCAGCCGCCCTGTATTCCTGCTCTAGGGAATTGTGTTACTCATACATGATCTCCATCATTTCTCAGCGTTACCAAAGCATTCATCGCAGCAGCTAGGATATCTCGCGAAGCCCGCTCACTCATCTGGGAAACAAGTATGCCATAAGGTACAGAGAATACCTTGCAAGCGCTCGACATAACGAAAGTCCGTCTCGTCGTCCTGCGGTATTGTTGCTGCCCGCCTTATTAGATGACGTCCACGTGGTGGGATACCGGCTAAGGCCTGGAGTTATAAGCAATGCAGAACGCTAAGGTATCAACGTTTCGGGTGCATTCAATGTTGGAGGTGACGATCAAGACAATCAGGGAGGCTGGCTTGAAATGCTCACAAACTGCCCACAAATTCCGCTGCAAGCCCCTAGGGAGAGTCTGGTGATGGCCTGAATCCAGAATGCGAGTATCCTCCCGATCCCACACTGTGAGGCGCCCTACCCACGTGTCTCGTACCACTCTTGGGAGTGTGGACGGGTGGGTGCTGGGTCATCGGCTGGGCAACATTACCATTGGTGTTCTCGTCAGAGACTCCGTCGTACGCACGATCTTTTACCCTTCCATTCCTCCCTGCGCCGCCTCTCGGCCCACGTTGGGTACCTGTGATGTTGCGTTCCGCAGTAGGTCCTAGAAGAAGAGAAAGAAGCAGGTTAGCCCTGCAAAGCTTCTCGCTCAGGTGTGGATAAATTGATATTCGATGCTATTGCTGCACTTCCTGGCGCACCTGGAGTCGTGGGCGATCGTCCTCCATAGCCCGCCTCTTCATCACCCGGCTTGTCGTCACTGAATGCTTCGGCTTCGGCAGCATTCATATCCTGTCCGGGATTTGCAGTTTCGTACTCGAGGACTTTGACGAACTTGTAGAAGGCAACTGCAAGAAGGGAACCGAACAACGGGCCAATCCAGTATATCCAGTGGTAGCCTTCGAAGGAGCGGAGGGCGACACAAGGCCCGAAGGAACGAGCAGGGTTGAGGGAGCCTCCAGTGAAAAACACACCTATAATGAGGACACATGCATTAGCCTAGTGTTGAACAAAAGACATGATCAAGGATCAAGGTTGATATCGGTTGTCAGATGTTCGAATGGGCATAACGTACCAGCGAGTTCAGCAACGAACAGTGCAAGTCCAATGCCTATTGGGGCGATGAAGGTTCCTTTGTGCTTTTCTGCTGCAAGCATGAAGATTGTAAAGACAAGCAAGAAGGTCAAAAACATCTCAATGAAGAGGCCCCTTGCAATGGATGTCCCGCCGCCGAGGGTAGTCTTGACATTCATTGGCCCAGGGAAGAGAGCTGACACGACCGCGGCAGCACACATGGCACCAAGCAGCTGGGAGATGAAAACGAGTCCGGCTCGAACCCAGGTGACAGCTCCAATCAGAGCCATACCCAATGTGACCTGTGGAGCAAAGTTGTTAGCATTTTGGCTGAGGCAGGAGGGGTTGGATTGATGCGAGGGCTAGTAGGTTCGAGACATACGGCAGGGTTGAACAATCCACCGCTAATCCTGAAAAATACCCAGGCACACACAGCCAAGCTCATCCCGAAAGAAAGGGCGATGTAAAGCAAGGCCGATGCATTTGGTGCTTGGGTAAGGCCCCCTCCTGCAGTGCTTGCCCCAGCAACCGCAGCATTGGCAACTTGAGTGCCGGCGAAGGCGAAAAATAGGAAAAGGAATGTGCCGACAAATTCGCCAGCCATGGCAATGAAGTGGTTTCGCACGGCATTGGGCAACCAGTTGAAGCCTCTCAACCGGCGGTCGGCACTAGGCTCTTGAGCCCTCGGCTTGGTGAAGGGTAGGGTGATGCCAGAGGTAGGCTTGTCAACGTTCATCTTGGAGATGTTGATGGTACTGTGGCCCAGCCGAGATTGCAGAGTTAGGTAGGTAATTGGTAGTCTTAAGAAAACAAGGGATTGTAGAAAAAGAAGAATGGAAAACACAGGACACAGGACACAGGACACAGGTAGTAAAGCAAAGAAGTCAAATGGGTTGCAAGTCAAAAGTAGGCTTTTGGGACGAGGAAGATTATGGGAAGAGGCGGATGGGAATGCCAACTTCCAGGATGGCAAACTGATTGGAAGGGGCACCTTGCGATGGAGAAAGTGGTGGTTTGGAATGGGTAAGAGGCTAGGTTTTTTTTTGCATCATGACGGCAGCGGTGGAGCTCGAAGCTGCCATCCAGAACGCGTGTCTGGAGAGATGGGCAAGACATATCGAGATCGACAGCAAGCGAGCCTGCCGTTCCTTCCTGTCGGAAAACTTCCTAGCGTCGATCTGCCGTTCATGCTGCGAAACTGCATGCTGATTGCTGAGCAGAAGTTGTGGCTGATTGCTTTTCGTCTCATGTGGCTGCCGTCAGTGCTGATGCTACCACCCCCACAATGACGTCGTCCGGGGTCTTTGCTGTCGCAATCGATGATGTGCAGTGGTTTTTTGTGCCGCATATTTAATGCTAGGTAGAAAAACAACATGAATACTAGAACTTGGGTTTTGAGGAGATATACGGTCCGCCATGTATAGTCTTGTCTCTCAACGACCCCGTCTGGTCAGGATTGTGCGTGTTTCTGGGCGGCAACACGCGCCATTCGATGTAATCGCCACCGATATCAGCCTGGTTGACGAGACATCACTATTGCTTCGTACCAAATTCGTGTTACTTGTGGTGTCAACAGATTACCTAGTTCATATTGATTCGCGTAAATGTTTGCAAGTGATAAGTGTATGTCGCTGCCTTCGAGATGAAAAAGGACGGGGATCTTGGTCACAAAGTATCTATCACGTGCCTCGGACGCAGGGTGGCATGCCCGCACATGAGGCTCCAAGGTCATCTATATCATCACTGCCACTACGACTTCGTGTGGATGATACTTCACCCCGTGATGTCAGAACTTCTACATCATTGCTCGAAGGGACTCCTCGAGGTCACGCTCTTGAAACGAAAAGAAAGATATTCTCGCCGCTTCGCCACTTGAATCTCTACGCCGTGCCCCGCAACGCTGTGCGTTTTTCTATACCCCAGATCCGCCACGCCTCGAAATCAGGCAGATTTACCTTCACCATGCCCTAGCCTCTTCGATATCCCCTATCACTGGATTTGCATTCCGTTGCGCCGCTATATTTGGTAATAATTGGTTAAAAGGCTTCGAGCTTTGCGGATCGCGAAGATGCCGTTTATGCGCCCTTTACGTCTCGTCCTCTCCCTCTCATCCTGCATTTTAGCGATTACGATCCTCCTTTATACCGCATTTCGTGCTTCAGAACCTGAAGGGCCGACCGCCGCCAAAAGAGATTCCGCGATTCATTCCTTCTTCTCGTTCCATACTCCTTCCTCCTTGTTTCCGCCTTCTGCCATCATAAGTCTGACCGATGATAACTCGACCTTTTTCCTTGCCCGACCTGCAGCATTCGGCCCGAGCCTACCATCTGTAGGATTGAGCGGTCAACTCTGGATTGGCAGTGGCTTCTCCGACGACAGCCTCAGCCGCGGAGGCATCATCACAGGAGCAGAAGGAGAGCTGGGGTGCAGTGATGTGCCGGGATGGACAGGAACAGATCAGAAGAGCAGCCACAACTCACAGACATCAGGCCGATTTTCGTGGAGGAAGACGATTGGCAAGGTCGAGACTGGTGACAATGCTTCTCCTGTGGAGGCTCAACGTCGGAGTAAAAGAGCTGAAGATGTGTCCATGGAGGATGGCGATACGGGAGAGGATACGTCACTCACAAATGCCGAAGATGACGGAACAGATGATTATCTTCACCGACCTTTGTCAGACACTGCGATTACAAAACCGAATGCTCCGAATAGGAGAGTGGATGTGAAGCCAGGCGCTCATGCTGATATTCAGTCATTGCAGGAAGGCGCAGAAATAGATGGCAACGTAGTGTTGCTTAGCAGAGGTGGCTGCGGATTCCTCGAAAAAGTCAAATGGGTGCAACGACGAGGTGGCACCGCTTTGATTGTTGGAGATGACGTTCGTGGGGGTCCTCTTGTCACAATGTACGCACGGGGTGACACATCTAACATTACCATTCCGGCTCTCTTCACATCTCGCATGACGGCTCATCTGCTGGCGGGACTGATACCCTCAGGAGGTAATATCGATGGCGTACCCATTGGAGATGACGCTACTTTGCCTGGGAAGACAGGGCCCAACAAGAAGTTCGCTGGTGATAAAAAGGACAGTGCCGGTGGTGAGGGTCAAGCGGACAAAGCAGGACCGGTTTTCACCACGAAGTCTGCATCGACTGCGTTGGCACCCAAGTCTACGGTGATCCGAGGGTCATCTAAGCCCGCCAACTCTGAACGTGTCAAGTCTGCACGAACTGAGGAGAAGGAGGCCGGATTCATCCGCTCCCTGGTATCTGCGTTGGGACTAGTATCTGGGACAGGTAAATCTCAACGGCGAGATTCGAGACGACCTCCGAGTAGCGGACAGGTTGATTGGGTTCTTGAAGAATGGAAAGAAGCCGAGCTCACGCTGACTACTACATCATCAAAAACAACATACACGACTGCAAGCACAGCCAAAGCCAAAGTACCACTTACTACGTCTACATCAGGTCAGGAAAGGACTTCGACTGGCGATAGCTTCGTGATCGGTGTCCATGATTGGCGTGACCCAGACCTGGTAGGCGCAAACATCGAAACGGAAGGCTTCCCCACATCGACCGGCAGCTCTAAGGGTCGACCGGCTGGCACTCATGTTTCCAGTACTAGCAGCACTGTGTCTCACCAGTTAAAGGGGGGCAGTATCACCCCCGGCAGTGGTGAGTATGGACCGCAAGACGATCAGTCTGGTGATCCTGCTACATCCAGAAAGTCATCGCACGTTCTTCCGTTCTCCAACGAAGAAGCAAGGCAGGGCAAATTCAGTGAAGGAACGAGTAGAGGCTGGCGGCATGCTTGGAGTCATGATGTTGAGGACACTATTGACCATTACGATTCATTAAATTCTCAGAACACGAAATCTACGCGACCGCACCCGGCATCATCCAATGTTTTGAACTCCGCTCAACCTAAGACGATTGGAGTGGAGTCTCATGAAGGTCTATGGGTCACACTTACGCCAACGTCTATGTCTTCCTCCCCGTTTTTCGATACCCTTCTGGTCCTCGTTGTGTCTCCTCTTGTTACGCTCACGGTAGTATACGCGCTCTTACTTCTTCGCAGCCGCATACGTCGACGAAGATGGCGAGCACCGAAGTCGGTAGTAGAGAGGCTGCCTGTGCGGACTTATCAGACACTGCCAAGTTCCACCACCTCCAGTGGCAGCCCTATCGCGACCCCCGTTACTGCAACTTCAACCACGCCACTATTGCAGAATGGGAATGACAGGAGTTCAAGATCGAGACCTAGGGCGAGGACGGCGAGCTCGATTCCGCCACCGACATTGGCAAGGGCCATAGCAGCTGAGGAGAGTCATGGCGATCAGGAGGAGCCAGGAGAAGGTAGTTATGCACAGCAAGAAAAGCGAGATGCCGGTCTGGCTGAATGGAGGAGAAAATATGGAGGCAAGCAAAGGGAATGCGTAGTATGCTTAGAGGAATACGTTGACGGCGTGTCACGAGTCATGAGCCTGCCTTGCGGGCACGAGTTCCACGAAGGCTGCATGTGAGTCTCTCCCATCCTTTTACAGGCTTTCTGCAGTAATTTTGTAGTGACCAGGCTAACGAAATTTGTAGAACACCATGGCTGACAACTCGACGGCGCACTTGTCCTATATGTAAGGGAGACGTCGTCAGATCTCTCCAACGCACATCCTCGTCACAATCTCATCAATCACATGACCAATACCATGATGATCATGTCGTGGATGAGGATGTCCAGGATGCTCAGGAGCGGGCGGCTCATACAAGGAACGACTCTCCAAGCGCGGCACTACCCATGCAGAGCACTGACGAAGAGCCCGATCTTGAGCGAGGCGAGTACGATAGAAGCAGATGATACAGATGTGCGATCTCATTGATACCCGAAGCCGTGGTTTTGGGACTTGACAGGCTGAGCAAGCCCTGATTGAGCAAGGAGCCGTGTCAAGGATGGTGCACGTATGCTTACTTTTTATCAGATGTACCTAATAGTGCGGACATCGGTGGCACGTTTCGTCGCATTTTCCGTTCATGTGGGCGTGTATATTTGTAGATCAGGCTTCACTATCACGAAGATTGTAAAGTCAAGCCTTCTCTCGTCGACAGCCACACATCCACTCTTCTTCATTGGGATCACGTTGGTATCGTTGAAACAGTTTTTTTTCGTAAGACAATTAGTCAAGCGAGTTTCTCCGCCGAGGTGGCAATCATGTGAAGCGATTGCCTCGGCATCTAAGAGGATAAGAAAATCTTAGGTTCTGTACAACAGTGGTGTAGCACCGATTGTAGGGGTGGATGAATAATTTTAGGACCACCATGACGCGGAAGGAAATCTATGAGTGGTTGGACGATCGACGGTATTTGAGTTAAGCTTAGAGTTATGGCGATCAGCCGTCAGCCGGCTGCATCCTTGTCGCTAATCACATTCGTCCACCGTCCCAGGTGCCATCCTTCGTCATCCTCCCAGTGCTCCACATGGCTGGCTATCTCCACGCAAAGCAATCTCCTATACAGTAAGTGGAGGTGAGCTAATGCCAAGGTATGAGCGACGTGCTGGAAGAGTTCCTTCAGACTTCCAGAATGATCCTTGACTTATCGCACACAACCGCGACCTCTTTCATCAAATCATCTAGCGGATATCCTCGCTGTTACCCACGCTTCAGACGCGAATTTGCGTGGCTTGTCGATCACTTACTTTGTTCTTCCTGACTGAGCACTTAGTGAGTCCTGATTTAGTCGATTCCTCCGAACCTCATAACCGGTTCTTAGCCACGACGTTGAGAGGTTCCCGTCTCCCCCACATTTGGTCACTGTACCCCTGACTCCCATCTTTCTTTTTCCGGATGAGACTCAACGGCTGAGTTCTTTCGCTTACATATCTTACCTTCTCATTGGACCAAGCGAATAAACTAGCAGAGCTCGCTCTCAAGATAGCCTGAATGTATCAAACTAAGAGGGCTTTACGTCGTTCAGACAGCTTCGGACATACCTTTATCAGCCTCGGCACTGTGAACAGTAACGGTAGATCGCTCGCTCGCTCACTTGAATGCAGTGTTAGGAAAAAGAACCCGCTGCTGCCATCTTAAACAAAGCAAGATAGGCGATAATTATTCCAATTCGCCAATGACTGCACGGCGGCTTCGTGCATTTGAGGCGATCTCCCGGCAGGTAATGAACTGAGCGTCCCCGGACTTACCCATCTTCCAGCCCAGAAATTAGTATCAACGCCGTTTGCATTGGGTCCGATACAATATGCAACTCTGTGCGGAGGCAAAGTCACCGTGTGACGCATGACCATCTCGTCTAGCTATTGGGAAGGTAAGACGCTGAGGCTCACGATCGCCGATAGATCCAAATCTTGCTTGATCTGTTGCTGGCCCTACAATGTTGGAGTCCTTCAAATATATGATTTAAGAAAGCACGGCTCCCCCCGTCAGCTCCCAGCTTACCCGCCCCTTCACTCTAATGTTCTCACAGTAAATTAGCTCTTCTTTTTACTTACCCCTTTGCATATTGTTCGCTATGAAGTCACCTTTATTTCTCAGTCTCGCATTGGTGAGCTTCGGCACAGCCTACCCAGATATTCTTGCACATTTAAACAATGTGGAGAGCAATGGGAAGGCAGTGAAGCGTCAAGCTCCTGGCGTCACACCTCCCTTTGACCCGTCCCTTCAGTATGTGGACACAACTGGTCAATACGCCTTCGTTGCTCCTGGCGAAGGCGACCAGCGCGGACCATGCCCTGGGTTGAATGCCATGGCCAATCAGTAAGCTGCTCAAGATTTCTCAGCAGAAGTACGGACACAGGGCTGACCAGACAACAGTGGATATCTCCCGCACAACGGAGTTGCGACGATCTCCGAGTTCATAGAAGGCACAGGAAAAGGTTCGACCGCTTCTCCTCATCGAGACCCTCCCTACGGCTAACATCCCCCCAGTCTTTGGCATGGGCGTCGATCTCTCAACTTTTCTGGCCATTTATGGATCCGTCTTCGACGGTGATCTCACAGGCTGGTCCATCGGTGGACCCACCTCTCTTGTCTCGCTTGGTGGCCTTCTCGGAGAACCTCAAGGAATATCAGGTTCGCACAACAAGTACGAGGGTGATGCTTCACCGACCCGTGGAGATCTATACCAATACGGCAACGACTACCTTGTCCAACTATCGCAATTTCAGGCGCTATACGACCTCGGCAAAGCAGCCGATAACTATGACCTTGACCTCCTCACCGATTATCGCGCAACTCGCTTCCAAGAGAGCATTGACAATAACCCCTACTTCTTCAACGCGCCATTTAGCGGCGTCGCTGCCCAACCTGCTGCTTGGTCCTTCATCTATCGCTTCATGGCAAACAAATCTGCTGAATATCCCGAGGGTCGTCTAACCGGCGACGTCTTGAAATCCTTCTACTCAATCACAGGAGAAGATGGCGACTTTACATATACTCCCGGCCACGAGCGTATTCCAGATAACTGGTATACCCGGCATCCCGTGGATGCCTACACCATCCCATACTTCAGCCTCGACGCCGTCGCTCAATTGGTCAAGTACCCCGAATTCGGTTCTATCGGAGGCAACACCGGTACAACGAACTCATTCGTTGGCATCGATCCGTCAAATCTTACAAGCGGCGTTTATTCGGCCTCGAACCTGGCCGAAGGAAACAACTTGCTCTGTTATGCGCTAGAACTCACGACCCAGGAGACTCCCGATCTCCTCTCTGGTCTCTTCACTGACATCAGTGCTGCTCAAGATCAGATCGGATCCGCGTTGAACAATGCGACGAACTCGTTGGGCTGCCCTCAGCTCAACAGTATCAACAAGGATCAGTTCAGTCAGTTCCCAGGCTACACACAGGCCTATGATGGATACACAGACCCTACGAGCGGCGGTCTCTTGTGAATGTAATTTTCTCCTTTTCACCACGCATCACGAGGGTGGAGAATTCCATTGAGAGTGGAGTCATGTGATGTGCTTGTCTGATCGGATGGATCGGAAGGTTAGGTGAGACTAGACCAGGGATGATAATAGAATGGTCTAGATATAATGGCATTTCTAATGTATCTATTTCGCGTGGAATTGCTCTATGACGCTTTTGATGACGTTGGCGGTGCCGCAGGTCGTAGGGCAGTAGAAATGATACCTATGAAACAATGCGAAAGTAAATATTGGTTCCTGAACGCTGCTTACCTCCAGCTTTCGACCCATGACACTCAGCGAGGACTAGTTGAGAGTCTCCTACCTTGCTCTTCCTTCCTGAATACCGATAAACAACAACGCGATGACTTTCTTCACTATCGCCTGCATGTTAAAATCCTGGAGCTTAGCTAAACTTTGTCCGTGAGGTCTTCTGCGCTGTGTTAGCTCAAACTAGAGATCTTCACAACTCAAATCTGTCCACTGTAGCTTTTTTAATATGCCGGAGGAACTACATCAGGTCCTAATACGAAGAGTATATCTGTGAGACTGGAGGTGTCTAATGCGGCAGGTGCTCTTTTTTTGACCTCCGGTTTCGCGTTGAAGGCGATACCAATGCCAGCACCATTCAGCATGAGGAGGTCGTTCGCTCCGTCGCCGACTGCAAGTACACAATCTCGTGCAATGTTATTGCCATCCGCCATGGCATGCATAAGTGCCTTTTTCTCCTGCGCATCCACGATTGAAGTCTCTGGATCAAGTTCTCCGGTCAAAGTCTTGCCGTCTTCGGAGACGAGAAGGTTGTTAGCATAGGCGTAATCGAGACCGAGTTGACCTTTCAGCCATAATGCAAGGGGCGTAAAACCTCCACTTAAGACTGCCGTCTTCCAACCCTTTTGCTTAAGCGCTTTGATGAGATCCCTTGCACCTGGTGCGATTGTGATTCTTTGCTCAAGATCTTTCCAAATGCTTGCTTGGACGCCCTTGAGCAATTTGCAGCGCTCCCGCAGACTGGCCTTGAAATCGAGTTCCCCTTTCATGGCCCGCGCCGTTATACCACTTACTTGTTTCTCGACTTCGGGTCCCAAGGATCCAGCGAGCAAGTCGATAACCTCTTGCTCAATAAGAGTAGAATCCATGTCAAAACAGGCCAGACCCGTCTTTTCCTCGTGGTGTTGTATACTCTTGAGTGCCGTGTGAGTGCTCAATGGTAGGAATACGGCTTGGAGGTCATGGCTCGATAGGTACCCCTTTATAGTTTCGCTCTTTCGCACAATTTCCAATGCCTCACTCTCTCCCTCTACAGTCGAGTAGTGTTGTGGTAACCCGAACTCATCGGGATCGAAGACAACGGTCATTTCCGCGACATCTTCGGGGCCGGGATTTAGGATTCTTTGCGTGGACTCGAAAGCTCGCTCAGAGGGAAGGGCGCTACTGAGTAGATTAATTATGTTCTTGTAGACATCTTGAGAGATTGTAGCGTAGTCGGCGCGGAGGACGTTTGGATCATTTGATGCAGTCCTAGAGAATTTGAGAAAAAGGATTGCGACGAGGCCTGTCTGAGACATGGCGGCTGAGAACACAATACTATGGTTGAAGCAGCAGCGAGAGACAAGTGCTATCGAATCATCATGATATCGTGAATCTTTGTCGTTCTTGTTCAATGGCTTCTCTCAGGGCGAGCACGGCGAAATGGAAGAAATTCTTTTGCGCGCGAACCTTATGGCGTCATTTCTCCTCCACCACTTTGTAGCTACTCGGTGCACCCGTCTTTGTCAAACCTTGAGTGCAATTCTCAATGGCGTCGCTTACGATGGCCAGCCAGCGACTGCTAATTATCGGATTGATGGAGGAAAGTCAATTTACAGAGCACATGGGACCTCGGCCGTTCCGTGCCTCTTGTGACTGTTATCAGTTCGACGCCGAATATCCCCCCTAACCGAATTCTCTCCTGCCTTGTCGTGCACCTGATATAAGGCTTTCCTGACTACCCAGTCGAACTACATCAAGCAGGATTAGAAGAGCATCTCGGACGCCATGGCTTCTGCACCTGGGCTTGCTATGCCCTCTACAACGCCTCAACCTCTACGCGAATATATCCACCAATCCCTTCCTGTCGACTTTACTATTCCTTACTCTACGTCCTGGCTAAAATCCAAGACCATCGTCGTCACTGGCGGAGCATCGGGATTTGGCGCTGGCTTCTGCCGAGATTGGGCTGCTGCTGGAGCGAATGTCTTTGTTGGCGATATCAACGATCACGCTGGCGAGGCTCTTGTTCAAGAAGTGCGCAAGACCACTGGGAATCAGAACATCCACTACATCCATTGCGATGTTACCGACTGGGATAGTCAGGTCGGATTTTTCAAGAAGGCGGTCGAGTTGAGCCCAAACAAAGGTATCGACGTGGTGGTCGCCAATGCAGGCATTGCTACGACAGACACATTCATGATACCCACTACGCAAAAGAATGCGGAGGGCGAAGAAGTGCCACGGAAGCCAAATCTCAAGATCGTTGACGTAAACCTACTCGGCGTCCTCTACACCGCCCATCTTGCTTTTTACCACTTGCCGAAGAATCCGGACTCTTCCGCGACACTCTCTCCGAATCCTGACCCCGAGAAAGACGCAAGGGATCGATGCTTGATCCTCGTGGGAAGCATGGCTAGTCTCTGTGGTATACCAGGACAGGCACAATACGGCGTCGCAAAACACGGTGTCCTCGGCCTCTTCCGCTCCTTACGCTCTACCTCGTTTGCGCTAGGTGTCCGACTCAACATGATCTGTCCTTACTTCATCGATACGCCCATCGTACCCGCGCTGGCCCGCTCCCTTCTCGCAGGTGGCGCCATGGGCAAGCCTGAAGACGTCATCGACGCTGCCTCGCGCCTTGTATCGGATACACGGATTCGAGGACGAGGCTTGGTCGTTGGGCCAAAGGTGAAAGTCCGGCCAAAAGAGGACGGGAGTGGGCAGATGGAGTTGGTTGAAAAGGATGAAGGCAAGAAAGACGTACAAGAAAGAGCTGTCTGGGAGGCTTGTGTGGACGACTTTGAGCAGAGCGATACATTTAGCAGAAATTTTGTGGGCCTGCTCACTGCTGTTACGGCCGCGAGAGGGTGGGCTGGATGGGCTGGTGACATGCTCGCTGCTGTGAGGCATGCTATCGTCAACAGGCAACTTGTTAAAAGGTAAGCTGAGGGCTGCGCTCAGAACGATTAGTTGAAGACTGCGTGACATCAGTCGCCTGAAGCTGGCGTATCATGGAGTACGAAACGAATGAAAATTGGAGCGGAATAATGTAGCTCTATCTAGGAGAACTCACGCATCCGATCCTCATTATCTGTACCCCCAATTCCCTATCTATCCAGCTGAGGCATGCCCACGAGGTGCTGCGGTTGGAGGATGGTCCCCGACTCCTTTGCACTAAGGGCCAAAAATGCCATCACATAAGTTTGCGAAAACCCTGTGGCATAAAAATAGACCGTCATGCCGAATGTCTATGAGAAGCCAGTCTGTGCCCCGAACCCTGAATTGGGATGTGGGAAGGCATCATCGGTTGGCTGGTTTCCATTCTCGAAGAAACTCGGGAATATACAAACCTCCGAGCTGACATCAAGTTTAAAACGCCGAAATCCCGAAACATGACGGAAAACGCCCTCACCCCGACATCTAATCCTTTTACAATAAACGCTCCTCCCTCTCCAATGAGTAGTCCTGCTTCTGATGGCGAACCTCAGAGGGCGGGAGAAACCGGGAAACGTGCCCACAAAGCCAACAAGGCATGTGTGCCCTGCCGTGTACGCAAGGTCAAGTGCGATGCCGCCGTGAGTGGTCTCCCCTGCAGCAGCTGTACCAGCAGGCAATGTACCAAGGACTGTGTACTGCCGGTTCGCAAGCGTAGGACCAGGTGAGTTGATTACTGATAAGATGGTTCATGATTCATGGCCCATTAGGTGCGTGCTAACATAGATGCGGCTCATAGGAAAGTAATACATGATTTACCGATTCCCAGCCATGTACGAGTATGTTTTAGATTATTGGCATTGTCCCAGCTGCTTCCTTTCTCGGCCTTTTCTTCTGCTCCTTCGAAGATCCTTCAGAAGTACCACTGACCGTTGCCAGACTACAGGCATCCCGGCTACATCCAACAGTAGCCAGTTAGACAGTCTCCATGAATCTGATCGATCGAATCAATCAGAACGATTGTATCAATCAGAACAACCTTCCACTTCCGATTCGCTGGATTTCCAAAGCCCACGTCAGACTGAGCCAGATCTACTCTACCTCAATATCCTAAACGACGCCGTGAAAGAAACTACAGAATCCAGTCGACACAGTACCCCCTACCGTCCAAGGCCGGAAGACAGTTTTACTCCTCGGAATTGTCTATGGACCAAGCTACCCCAATTGGACGACCTTGACAATGAATATCTTGTCAAGAAGGGTGTCTTTGATCTACCTCCTCCCCGTCACTTGTAAGACAATCTTGTATCCCCATCCTCCATCTTCTTTGAGTCTTCGTCTTCGACTCACAGACAAAAACAACAGAGATAACTTCATCAAGACATACTTTGACCACGTCTACCCTTTTGCTCCCGTGATCGACAGAGCTGATTTCATCCGCGGCTATCAATCCGGCGACTGTTCGTTGTTTCTGCTCCGCGTCCTATTGACACCAGCCAGTCTCCATGCGCCAGCAGATGTGCTATCCGCCTGCGGCTTCGCCAGCCGCTCGGCCGCGCAAGAGTCGTTCTTCTCCAAGGCGAAGCTTCTCCACGACTTTGCCGCCGAAGATGACCCGTTGTTGATGCTGCAGGGATCTATCATCTTGTGTACGGTCATTCTCGACCGCCCCACTGACCGGGACTTTGGCTACTGGTTCCACAACGCGATTCGTCTTGCCACCAAGCTTGACCTACGCAACACGTGCGTTTCCCACTCCTGGACTATGACACTTGTGACATGTATTGCGGGTACTAAGTGCCTGCTGACTCTCCGACAGGTGTGTTCAAGAAGACAAACCTTGCAAAGTCTTAAAGTTATACAGAAGGATCTGGTGGGCTCTTTACGTACGTCGCTCTTCTCGTTGCCGTGTTCTGTTCTTCCTGCATTATGCTTACTATAGTTACGTAGTCTTTAGACGTTTTCCACGTCTTTGTCAATACCAGACGCTCGCGACTACTAGAAAATACCTCCGCGATCAAGCTTAGGACGGAAGATGACTACGAAGCGGAGGATGTTTCGGGAGCATCATCCGGCTTGCTATCTGCGATCACGCCTCAGCAAAGGGCCTTGCCTGTTGTCCACTGCGAGTTGGCTCAAATATGTGCGTGTTGATCCTATTCGATTCTTTCTTCTTATTCCTTTTTCGTTTTATCTTCAATCAATCTGTAGCTGATACCATAAGCATGACTAACTCTATTCAGTTGGACAGTGTTTGTCCACTGTGATAAGCAAGCCACAGCAGGATCCTCGCCAAATGATGCACCCACTCGATGCATGGCGCAATTCTCTCGCTGCCAAGATGCACGTGGGCGGGAATACTGGGACTGACGTGTACTATCTGAATGCTCAAGCCATGAGCTACAGGTTTGAGTGTATCTTGTGTCGTCTGATACGACGCTGTTGGCAGCAGTCCCAACATGCGGATTGGAGCGATTGGGCCAAACAGCGGCTTCGATCCGCTATTCTGGAGTTGGATACGATTGCCATGAGGGTGTTGACGAGTGGTACCCTTCAGGACTTTCCCATATCTTTGTAGGTGCCGTCCATTACTTTCCATTTCCCCATTTTTCAGACATGCACCATAGAACGCACCAATGGAGCTAACAATGGTTGTCAGCATTACCACGATAACTGCGCTGCTCGCTCTACACATTGAATCGGCCCTCGATCCAGCCGAGACAGACCTCGTCCGTTCCATGGCTCGGATATCCATCAGCCAGACAATGCTTGTTCTCACCCAGGGAAAAGATATACCCGCCCTGAAAAGAGCGCTGCCAATATTCGAGGAGATTCTTGCCAAGAAAAATCTGTCCTTGGTTCCGCCCAACAGTCTCGGTCAAGTACCTGCGCAGTCGCAGTCACAAGACAACAGCATGGCGGATGCGTACGCTTCGCCGCACACACAGATCAGCGTAGTTTCGTCCCAATTGGAGCAGTGTGAGAATATTCCGTCGTTCGATGCGGATTTCCTAGGGTTTGAATTCCTGGACGAGTGGCAGATTGGGCAACTGGATTTTACTGGTCGATATTGACATGGGTTTCTCAATAACGGGCGGCATCGAGACACATGCATTATTTGGAGCAATTTTAACCATTTGGGAATCTATTAGCACACGGAGCTTATCGATTCGTCCTTTTCTCCCTGTAAATTTCCCGTCGTTCAGTTGCAATAATACAACCTGGGCCATTACAGTAACCATCTTATTCGCTTTACACTAAGATGGGAAACATATGGCCGGGTAGCTCAAGCCGAGTTGACCTGGGTCTTCTATCTCTATCTATAAGGAATCAAAAAGAAAATACGGTTGGGACCAGCTTCCACTAAACAACCTGTTCAGCCTCCTTCTCTGGCCCATTTGGCTCACCTCCAATCACGACGACGTGCCGACGACGCATCATCTCCAGCACCTTTGCTGCTTCGGAAGCATACTTGCACTTGGAGCGTATCTGCGGACCATACTTGTGGAACAGGAACGGAAAAGGCAGGCATCCAAGCACTAGGAACGCCGGAATGGAGCTCGCCCATTGATTCCCGAGTTTCTCGTACATTTGGGTGGTAAACAGCGGAAATCCGGTGGCGAACAAGGACCGAAGCACCGAGTTGACCGCCATCACAGAAGCAGCATAGACAACATCTGTACACAGGTGAGCATGTGCATTGTTGCAGAGGATCACGAAGCAAGGATCAAAACCGTACAAGAGTCGACAAGATAGCTCACTAGCGAGATGAAGACCATGACAAGTCCACACGAGAAAAACATGGCGCCGATAATGGGCACGATCCAGTGCACCGACGGATACGTCGTCCACGCAAATAGGAACAGACCAATTGGAAGGACAATTGCGCCTGCCATGGCCGCACCCAGTCTGGCTTCTGGCTCAACTGCGCATCCTTCTGCCTCGGCCGTCGCGCATAGGCGCACGTAGCGCTTGTTATCCACGCCGGCCGCCAGCGTAGCAAGACAGACGCCAATGGCGACACCGACAAACGGAAGTCCTGCGATGCCCTGGCTCCAGCCTCGAGCAACTTGAAAAACGATAGGAAACCCGGCAAAGAACATGTACAGTGTGCCGTAGACGATAGAGATGTATAGCGACGTCAGCAAGACAATGGGTTCGCGGAACAGGAGGAGCCAGGGGCGCGTGAAAGCGATCGAGAGCTCCTGCGAGAGTGTCTTGGGTGGCTGTCCCGCATCGAGCCGGGACACATATACGCTTCCTGTCATCCGGGAGAGGGCCTTGGCTCGACATCGTAGAATGAATGGCGCGTATGTTTCGCGGGTGACCAGCATCGTGGCGATCCAGGTCACACCGCCTAGTATCGCGACTAAACCGAGAATCCAGCGCCAGCCCTGGGTCTCGCCAAGAAAACCACCAGCAACGGGCCCTGAACAAAAGATAAGATAAGAATCAGCAAGTAGAGAAGGGCAATAATGGCCAAAATGGCAGCATGGAATAAGAACATCCATCACCTACCAAATGCAGGCCCCAGAAAGGGAGCCGTGGCAAACAATCCCGTCGCCAGTCCGCGCTCCGCCTTGCTGAACATGTCTGCAATGACGCCCCCCGCATTCGTCATCGACGACGAACCAAACGCGCTCGCCAAGAAGCGAAGAACCAGCAAGGCCGTGATGTTGGGCGCGCACGCCGCCGCCACGCTGAACGCCGTGTATGCCATGTACGAGATCACAAAGATGGACCTGCGCCCGTACACCTCCGACAGCGGCGCCCAGATCAGCGGCCCCAGCGCGAAGCCCAGCACGAAGAGCGACAAGCCCAGCGTCGCCACCTCCGCCGACACGTTGAAGCGCTGCATCACGCCTTCGATGCCGCTGGCGTACACGGAGCTGGCAAAGGTTACCGCGAACATGGACAGGGACTGGAGAATGGTAATGGCCCATTTGCGCCCCTTGGAGAAATTCATGGCGTCTTGGCCGTCGTTGTGCAGGTAGTCGACGATGTAGGGGTCGTCGTCGGTGCCGTTGCCGGTGTAATTCTGGTTGCAAACTTCGTCGTCGAGGCGTGTGCGGTGGAGGAGAAGAGATCGGATCCAGGATATGCGTCGGGAGGAGTGCTTGACTCGCTGGGGGACGTCGTCGTCGGAGACAGCGGGCTCGGGAAGGACGGCCATGATGGGGACGACAGGAGGTACAGGAAGACTTGTGTCGAGATTTAAGATGTGGACGGAGGAAATCCAACGAAATTTCATGCTTGGCCATCTTGTAGAAAATCGTGCTCGCGGTTATATATAATTCATCTCGGAACTTTAGATTCGGAGTTTCAGCGTTGTAGTATGGACGAGAAACATAAGCCCGCGGCATTATTTACGGAATTATAAAATTTTCTCCTCGGCATGGCAAAGTCGGGCGATGCTCGCGGAATACGACGTTAAAATACACCGTAAAATGAGATTACATCATTTGTAAGATGGTATTAAAGGATACTATCTCGTCTGTAAGACTAACTACAAAAAAGGTTGGTTGACTTGGCCTGTGATGGCACTGGCCAAGAGTGCACCGTGAAGTACTCCCGTGCTAAGAAGAGAAAACTAGGGTTTTAGATAATGTCATCAATTACAGATACTTGATACCTCGACCCTTCCAGTAAAATGTAGCTTGCCGTTTTCCCAGAAGCTCCAGAAGGCAATTGTAAAGTAGAAGACCATTTATTCTCCGACCTCAAGACCTCCGTTGAAGACGTAGAATCAATGGACAATATTACGATTGCTGCCAGGCTCGAAGGAGCTGTCCCAGGGAATCATCTATGAATGGGTGATCGCTACTCTATTCTATGGCATTTTAACGAGTAGAAGAGCCTCAAGAGTGACGAAAAGATTGCGCTTTAAATACTTTCCTCAAATTTAGCCCGGCAATCTGGATAGATGGGACCGGTTGCATGTTTCGGGTCGACCTAATCCACGATACACCGAGGATGGTAAACATGCCTGCACTCTGTCTGTAACACTTCATCGCCCAGCATTATAGCTTTGAAGCAGATCGTACGAGGTCGTTCACTTTCACCCCTAAGCATCTCTTCATCGACCGTTTTCTACGATAGTCGCCAAACTTTCGGATTCTGAATGTTGAAATCGATATGGTCTGAGGCACCTCCATGTTCCGTGACGTATCTGTTAACGTCTTACAGCGTGGAAAGATCTCCCCCATGATGAACAATGATCCGAGTTCCCATCTCTTACCTCTTCCAGGTGTTTTCCAGGCAGTCAGCTATTGCCGTATTGAAACGCTTCTAGTCGTTGCCAGGAGTGAAAACGGCACTGGATCGCAGATCGCAATTCTATGGTCCGCTCGAATCGGCAGTGCTAGTTGGTCTGTGAGCTATATAAAGTATAGTCTGATTATCTTGGGAAGACTCCGCGATGGAAGAGTCGAGGTGGAAGAGGAATCGACACATGTGGAGGACTCGGAGGCTAGCTCTACATCTCTTCTATTTTCAGAGTTTGAAAGAGTCAGCTTGCTCGCTACTTGTACCGTAGACTTAGTTTCAGACCAGTGTCGATGTCATCGACTCTCGAAATGATCAATCGCAGGCCCCATAGCTAACGAGACCAAAGTATTCTGAATAAGAGCGTGTTGGGATGGGTGGTATGGGAGAGAAGGTAATCCTATCACGTGATTATGAGGCATGAGGAGCCTGAATACCACCAATTAGTATCCGTGCTAGCTGTGGCTAGTCCCTAGTGCTAACCCACAGATAGACTTAGTACTCAGTAGATCAACTAATCAAAAGAATTGCAGCAGCGGCATCTTACCAATCAAGGACTAGAGCTGTCATTGAAAGCCAATCGGAATATGTATTAGGTGGCCCATGTCTAGCGCTGTCTCACTTCAAAAGATCCCACTGTACATTTCAATGAAGTTTTGAGCGTTAGAGGATTCACAACAGACATTGCTGTGGAGTGACGATAGATTTGTTGAAAGCCGAAGCAGCGAAAATTTAGCTAACTTAACCCGGGGCTCTCCGGGTTGCGCAGGGCGGAAAGCGGAAGACTGTTCCTCCATTCTCCCTTTGGGAACGTGGGTGGGGGGAGCTTCGGCTATCGAATCTTACCGGGATCAGAGAATCATATTCATCTTTCACGTATGGCGCTTAGATCCTCGATGGATACTATGCCAGCACTATACATTTGCGAGGTCAAACGATCAGCAGTTCCTAGATCTTCGAATGCTAAACAAGGAGATATAGCAAAGGTACCAAGAGAAGCAAGAGTTTGCCATCTGACATGCCGTTCTGTCAGCCTTGCATTCACCCGGATATCCGTCCAACGGAGCAGAATTAACGGTAGCGATTTGACAATGTCGAGTTGAGAGCGCTCTGCAAACTGCTGTCTTGGCCTAAAGCTTGCACTGAGACCTGCGGACAACGAAACAGCAGAGCAGAGGACGAGAGGATCATATTTTTAAAGTCGATGGCAACAAGGCATGCCGTTCTGCGGCTAGGACTCGGAGTAAGCCATGCAGACGCGATCCGAAAGTGCCCCTTTGCCGTCTTCTCTTTCCTCAAAAGCAATCACTTGACTATCGTGAGGCTGGCCCCACCCAATGCAGCCGCGCTGTCATTTTAGGATATGAGCCAATACACGTAGGTTTCACGATGGCAACAGACCCTTATCGTGCGGATGATGATGCCTGGAAAGTGCATGAGCCTGGGTTGCCCTCCGATGGCACAGCGTTGCCCTCCGGGGGCATTGCTGATTGCGATACACAGGGCACGCTAGTGTGATCGACTGCATGTGGGTTAGCCAACCAAAGTGCTTGCCTATACTGCTACTCGGCTGACTTCGCCTGTTCGGTGAGCATATACATACGACCTGCTTTAAGGCAATAAGCCTTTGGGCCTAGATTATTTGTGGAAAGCGCCGTGGATATGCGTTATCCACTTCAGCTGGCAACGGTTCTAGACACTCGAAATGGCAACGCGTTTCGTACAAGCGGGAGCGCATACTCTCGTAGCTCCTCCCGTGGCTCCTTTGAAGTTCACAAATCCATAATTCGAGTCACAGCCCTAAGGAGGCGCGATTTCCGCTCACGTTGGTGGTAGGCCTCGTCATTTTTGTACCATGTTCCAATTCACCTTCCCAGACGCGAAGGGGTTGCCCTCTCTGCTGAGGCAACATCTCATTCTACATGATATTAAGACCA
Source organism: Viridothelium virens (assembly GCA_010094025.1). Lineage (NCBI taxonomy): Eukaryota > Fungi > Ascomycota > Dothideomycetes > Trypetheliales > Trypetheliaceae > Viridothelium > Viridothelium virens. The sequence goes on along the minus strand of ML991888.1, from coordinate 6,505 downwards.
GCGCAGTCCGCTCGTAATACAATAGATCATTCATCAGTTCAACTATTGAGCCTTGCGGCTATGGGATCTTTGAATACTTGGGTTCCTTATACGCGACCTTTTACAGAAATGAACATGAACAATGACATCCAGGAATCTTCATTCGATCCACGCTATAGCTCAGCTGATGCTGAGCTTGATTTCCAAAGCAGATTCCAGGCCTGTGCAATGGAGTTCACATATTCTCAACCCGAACACCAGTGCTGGACTCCTCCATTGCTCAATCTCCTAGACAACTCTTCAGAAGCTTCGTTGGGAGGCTTCCCGGGACCGGAGGAAGTCTTTGATTTAAGTTCAAGGGAGAGCTCGAGAAGTTCTACATTCTTGTTGCATCAAAGCAGCAACCCAGTTGGGCAAGAGTTTACTGTGAATCATTGTTTTATCTGGGCTGAAGTTACAATTTTCTGATGATGCTAGTGTCCAAACGATACACCTGACGAGTCCTACTATACGGCGAGTACATCAGAATTGCAACCTAACGACAATACAATTGCTTTCGATCGCAGGTCTTCTACGTCTAGTTCTGATGACGGACAGGGTGAAGTTCAAGATCTAACTACTGCTCTACTGAGATGTCCATACGACTGTGAAGGCAAAACTTTTCGTCGCCTAGCAGAACAAAGACGTCATCTGGTTGAGCAGCACCAATGCAGTCATAAAGATTGCAACAAGCAGACTTTCCGCACTTCTATAGAGCGGGACGAACATGAGAAATGCCACGGTCCATTTGAAATAGGTTATCATTGTGGATCATGCTTGATAAACGGCAAGTACAGATGGTTCAGGCGGGAGGAAAAGATTAAGAAGCATTTCAAGTCGATTCACAGTGTGTCGGATCTATCGTGTTACGGGAGATTTCAATGCCAGGATCGTTCTTGTGGCTTTGGGGGAAACGGTGGCCTGTTTTTTACTTCGGCTCTGGATCTACAGCGGCACGTCTGGGAGAAGCATGCGTACCATCGCAATGAATCTTGGGAGTTCATGTGGGGTGAAGCCAACCATGGTCAGTCCCGTTCCGGAGCCACCAATTGCAAATTGTTGTTGTGACCAAACACTGACGTTAATGTAGAATCTCTTCATCTATTACGGGAAACAAGCGACGAACAAGACCTTTTCACCAATCAAGACCTTTTCACCCATCATAAGAAACATTCTAATGACAATGGATCAGAATCATCACCAAAGCGACGCAAAGCAGTGTTTCATGAACACTCCTCACCAACACTCTGTAACGACAGTACAGACTCTACGACAGTCATGTCTTCTCAGACTGCAGAGCCGAGAGATTTTCGCAACGCCATTGTCACGGCTCGGCAGAGTACATCTTTGCCCAATCATAAGCCACAAACGTGGCAATTTGAGACGACACTGGTTGACTCTATTAGAGTAGGAGATATCTGTAGCCTGTTAGGGCATATTGGTATGTAAATTTTTGGTTTCAGAGAGGGCAATGCTAATTATAACGACAGAGCTGCCAAAAATAATGGGCGAGCTGAGGAGGCTAAAGGTCTCTGCCGTCTTCATCCGAACGAAAGGCGCTATACATCTACGTGGGGCTCAGTCCTTTGATGACTTAAAGAGTGCAACCGCGCTGTTGGAACCCCTGCTTGCGCCCGTGAGACCTTTGCTTTCTTCTGTAAAATCTGACACGGATGATATTGGACCTAGGGGCCACCGGAGAATCGATCGAAAATTTCGCCCGAAACAACGGAAGAAAAATCCTACCGACTCGATTGAGATCCTTTCTATTGATCGCACTGAGGATAAGGATGCAATCATAACTTGGGAAAAATTCATCGATCCCCAACTGTCTGATATCTCTCGACGTGCTGGAATCGATGACTCTTACACAGCAGCACTGATAAGGCAGAAAGATGCCCATAATGACCCCGTACCTGTCATTCGGTTCCAGTCTATGCCCCAAGCGGATGTAACTAGACACATCATTCGAAAAAGCATTAAAAAGATATGCTCTGAGAATCGTCGGCCAGAGCTCCCCATCTATTTCTATAATGGGACCATGAAGACTCTCGTTGGGGGTTCATTTAATGACGACCCTCCTGACGAACTGATCGTCCCTCACCAATCACGGTATTATAGGAGACCAGGAATGAGTGCATCCATTGGAACGAGTCGCTGTGAACATTTCTATGCTACTTTCGGAGGATACATTCTAGTTGGGGGAGAACCTTTCATGCTTACCGTGCGGCATTTCATTAATGAGGCTTACGCTTGCAGAGAGTGCACTGGCCCCAAGGCTTTTGACGACAATATCTGCTCCCCTGCCCTCTTCGATATCGAACAGTTGGGGCAAGTTTTTGACGAACTACTACGAACTTTCAATTTGCAGATAGAAAACTCGGAGGCAGTGCCAGCTGAAGACGAAGTGAATCTGTCAGCCTTGGTGGAAACTGTACCCAGAGATCAGCTCGTCCTCGTGAGTCACTACAAACGATGGCGTGAAGATCTGAACAGGGAAAGGGAGGACTTCAAATTGGGTAAGCTTGTCAAGAGCTCGGCCGAAGATGCTTACGCCGCCCCTTTCTATCCGCGTATGAATGACGGCAACGTCAAACTCCACTGCATGGATTGGGCTATCTTCGAAGTTGATAAAGAAAGACTAGGCAAGAACAGATTTAGGTATCCCAAGGGAATTGAACCGAATTGCCAACATTTCGAGCGCGAGGCTGGTAGTCCGGAAGGGATTGGAGAGTCATGCGAAGCGAGTAGGGAGTTTCGGCCAGGTGAGATGGTTTACTACGTAGGAAGTAATAGTGGCTACCGCGAGGGTACGATTAACCAATTGCCAATATCGTGCAAGCAGCAGGATGGGACGGAGACACATGAATGGAGCATCATACCTTGTGGTCAGGACGACGTCGAGGTAGACGATGTTCAAGGCGATTCGGGAGCTTGGATTATTGCCAAGAGTGACGATCACCTTCTTGGGCTGCTCTGGGCCTTCAACGGTCGACTCATTTTTTTCACACCAATCCGAGAGGTGTTCAAACAAATTGGCTTGAAGATGGATGATGCCCATGTGCAGGTTGCACCACTGGGTAGCAAACCGGCTGCACCATTAGTATTGACACGTGTGAGCGGAAATCAGCGACGTCTTCGCACGAAACGAAGAGCATTAAGGAATGGGGGATGTGCCAAGAGGCCATTCGGCGAAGAACAGGCACGTGCCAAAACAAAGCATTACCCAACGATAGGGGGTGGTATCTGGTCATCGAACGAATCTACGGCAGTTCCGCGTACGACAATGTTTCGTCGAGCTATGTCTCGATCCCCATCGCCGGTTCCGAGTCTTACATCTTCAGATGCATCTCTATCAGATTCACAACCTTCGAATCCACCATCTCCCGGTATACGATCATACGGTCTGCCTCCGGCAGCTTGCAACTTGGCTGGTAAGCTCGAAAAACTCAATATACACCCCCAGCCAATTGCTTGCACAAGTCCCCCGTCGCTCGACTGGACTGACTGTCATTCTCGGCTGTCGCTCCGACACGTCCTTGTCGAGGCATGAACGACGCCTACAGAGTATGGCTGAACGTCGCGGTTAGCTAGCTCGCAAAACGGTTTTGACGATGCCGGATCCTTTGTGTTACGCAGTCACAATCAGCAGAAGCAGTAGCAAATTCGTACAGATGCAGCCATGTTCTACCAGAAGAACACGCGCATTATTGCATGACGAGCGCCTGCGGGATTGATCTCTTTCGTCCTAATCAAGCCGACCCAGCGAAAATAGAACGAATGTCCTACCGCAGACGATGCCGTCTTCTGCTTCAATTTTCTTTTTATAATAGAAAGTCTCTTAGGTGCACGAAATTGTTTTCAATGTTTCTTTAATTGCAGAACATAGCGAAGGTTCTCTTATTGCTGCAGCTGCAGCACAGACTTGGGCATATTCTACGTTATAGAAATAGTTGAAAGTGATATTGAATCTCTCTCTTGAAGATAGGCGTCAAGCGCAGGCAGTGGTCAATTTTGAAGTGAGAGAGCGCTAGACAGGGACATCATAGTGTATAATCCGATTGGCTTTCAAGTACAGCTTTAGTCCTTGACTGGATAGCTGCCGCTGCTGATTAGTTTGATAATTGGTTGACTTACTGGCTACTAAGCTTGTAAGTGGATCAGCAGTATCGTAGAGATTAGTCAGAGCTAGTACAGATACTGATCGGTAGTATCCAGGCTCCCCCAGTCTAGCGCTGGTCCACTTCAAAAATGACCACTGTATTGTACTCTAACCTTATGACTGTCAGGCCAACGCGTGGGGTGGCTGCGCTGTTGCCTAGGTAGAGATCTGCGCGGGGCTGAGCCCTCGCCAGCTGAACTGCGGATAGATGAATCCTCATAACGACTGCGCTCTCCAGGGATCGAGGCTACCTTTTGTTTGACGGACTGCCCATATTACTCAGAGTGAATTCTGATTACATTTCGGAAGTTCGCAATTCTCTGGAATACTGTAACACCGCACTTTCACCCTGGATATGTCTTTCGGCGTCGGCGTAGGAGACATTTTTACAGTGATTACTCTCTTAATAGACGTAACGGAAAAATGCCAGAACGCACCTCAACTTACGCAAGACACCACGGATGTGTTGAGTGCTTCCATTGCCATGTTGACAGAATTGGATCCGCTGACAAAGACATACTTTACTCATCATCCTGAGGATCATAATCTGTAAGAGATTGCGACAGCCGTGCGAGAAGGTCACTACTGAGCATCAATCAGCCAAGATCCGCTTGAGACCTGCCTCAGTCGCTTGGAGGATGACGTTAAAGAAACAAAAAAGGTGGTGGAGAAATGGAATCATGGCTGGCTGCTGGATAATGTTTGGCTGCCATTGAAATACACCAGCAAGATTGATGACAAATTGAGAAGAATCAGGGAGTACAACGCCCAGATAGGACACTTTTTACAGATACTGAACTCGAAGCAACTACTCCTCAATTTACCAGCTGCCAATGCTCAAAATGCTGCCGATGTCCAAGCTGGATTTGCCCGTCAAGAGAAACTTCTTAATGCCTTGAGAGAAGACGTTCGCAAGAGAGATCGAGAAGCTCGCGAAAAAGATCGACTGCTTCAAGCAATTCTGGAAAAATATGGAAAAAACCAAGTCATTCAAGCCGCCTGTAGCGATGACCCTCAATCATGGAAAACCATCGAAGCTGATCTGGCCAAATCTGACACTAGAATGACGCCAAGCGATGCCCAGAAAGTGCTGGAGCCATATAAGAAAGAGATTCGATACAGAAAGATGCGCATGACAGCACCGATCCTTTGCGTCGATCTTCGCCAGGGCGCTCTTGCCACCATGGCCCAATTTCATCTTGAGTATCTCCGTCTACATGCTGCAACGGGATCCCAGAACTATTTTACCAAACGCATCGAAGGGGCCGGCTATCTCCTTAAGTCTGATCTGACAAGACGTGCTACAGAAGCCAAAGCCGTGCCTTTTACTCTCGACCGCCGACAAGTTGGAGCTCAACGCGCTCTGGACTGTGTAGAAAGCGCTTACGGAGACGAATCGAAGGCTTTGGAGCTCGTAAAACTGGTCAAGCTTCTACGGGGCGATAAATATGGACGCGGCGTCCAGCCACGTCACTTTCGGGACTGTGACTACATACTTTGCTTCAATAACGAGGCCTTCACCGCTCTCGCTAAGCTCCGTCAGTTTGCTCGAAAAATTGAGCCCCCCAGTGAGCAGCAACCCTTCAAGGCCCAGATCATCCTCCTGCCCATCTCGTACTCTCCGAACCGGGTGCCGCAAGTCTTTTCCGAGATGAAGGCGCAAATCACGGCTTTTGTGAGAGATGAGTTGGACTGGAGTCCTCCCGCCAATCTCGGAGCGCCGGGAACAAGAATTTGGCATAACCCGTATCGAGCACGACAGTTCCTCATCCCTAGTGACAAGGGCCAGGAGAAGGATGGGAATAAATTCGCGGTGCACAAGGCCGCGGGTAACATCAAAAGTCAGACTGGCTGTGTGATGCTCATGGCATTTTGGCAAGGGTTATACCTGGGGACCTTGGTTACGATTGTCGGGCCAAAAGAAGCGATATGGAAGGCAGAAGAGATGGTGAAAAGTGTTTGTGGTTGAGAAGCGCGGTCACATATTGGGATAGGAAAGTATTAGACAGTGCTGCTGGCGTGCCGGGATGGTCAGAGCCTTGGCTACTGGGCTTATAGAGGGTGCATCTTCAATGGAATCCTGAATATCCTGACACGAGTGTCGACTCTTACATTCTGACTGGATAGTGGATATGCTTGGGAAAAAATAATGTTCCTAAGCACGAACCCTCACTCAGTCATGAACATTGTTGACACAGATCGTTTCACCTGGAGGAGCAGAGCAGACAGTGAGTACGGAGTACTCTGATTGTGATGTTGTAACAAACAACTGAATCGGAGGAAAGAACTCAATTGACCTATCTAGGTCGCCCGAGGTGCAGGCTG
>ML991887.1:0-51022 GCA_010094025.1 Viridothelium virens | reverse complement strand
CTCGCCCTCCTTACTGCAATACCAGCAAGAAGGAAGGCTGTAATAAAAAAGGAATAAATATTTAAGGAACTAAGTTTTAAGCATATTTTTATTCTTCTCTTTGTGTTTTATTACTTTACTGTATTATACCAAAACTGTACCTACAGTTAGTTATAAGCCGAATTGGATAAGACCTTATTTATTATCAAATTGTTTAAAAGCTTAGTAACCCTTCTTACATTATTGGATCCTTGACACTCCGCTCCTACGTGAAAACTCCTGAGACCCTTCTACGTACCTGCTACAAGCTGTGCTTGTACCAGGGGGTATAGGCTCATAACAGCTGTAAAATATGAGATAAGTATGCAGGCATACAGAGCATAAGGATCTTATTCTGCTTATAAAAATTCTCAAATTTAGCATTATAGTAGCTTCTATAGCTGTTAAGGATAAGGAGGTGCTATTAATCTTTTGTACAACATTTAGTATGCTTATAGAAGTGCTAAACCTATTTAAAGCTAATCTAATTATTAGTCCAGCTATTTTTACTTACAGTAATGCGCTAGTCGCGTGGTAGGTTATTATTAGTATACCAGGTTGTTTAATAAAGCTTTGCTTTTAGGATAATTAATGTTAAAAGCACCCAGCTTTTTGCATTAATTTTATAAATAACAGTTACCTATTCTTAATTCCCTGGTTATACAGTCCTTATACAACCTTTTTTTTTAATTCTTATAATAACTTTTATAATTTTAATAACCCCTATTTAAAAGCCAGTCTTATTAAAGTTGTAAATATTATTATTAAATATTTTATATTTCTAAATTATATTTTATATAAAATTAAACTAACCCTAAATAATAACTAGATCTTTGTATTATAATTATTAATAATTATACTTTTAATTATATATTATATAAAGTTAATTATAGCTATTTATAAAATTTGTAGGCTAATTTTTGCTAATAATTTATAATAAGGTTATTTTACAGCTTGTGAGAATAAAATTTACAATTTTTTATATAATAAATATTTAAAGTAAAAATCCTTAAATATTAAGGTCAAAAATACGCTAAATAAGAACTTCTTCTTTAATAAAAGTAAGTTTACATATTGCTGGTTAAGTATTATGTTATAAAGAAGTACTGTGGTAGCGTGTATTAAAGCTTGCGTATGGGATATTATATAAAGCAGCAGCTTTATAAAGACTTTTAATTTCACCGGATTTATAGGCTTAAATAGCTAATAAAAGTCTTCCCTTAAGATTAAACTTATTAAAAGCTTGCATAATTGTCAATTAAGAATTAAAGGTTCGTACGCGCGACGCGTGGTGGGGTTGATCAGCTCGTCCGGGTGATCAGCTCACTTGTGAAACACGTTACGGTACGGTACCTTACCTAAGGAAAACTCTTGGCAAGGCTCGCTCGTAAAAACCTTACTTCTCATCAATCAGACAAGAGCCGAGAATCATCAATGATGCACTAAGTTCCCAGTGCCCTCATCATGTCTTCCTTGAAGCGAGTCTCGTCGATTCGAGGGCCAAGGATAAATGGCCAGGCTTCCATGCACTCGACATGCGGATGTCACAACTTGTTCAACAGCTATCTGAAGGCGAATCTAACTGCCGGATCAATAACCCACAGGATAGCACTATCCTGGTGCAGATACAACACGACATTTTTCATCTCCACATATGGGCATGCTTGGCGTAGGAGTCCGCTCTAAGTTTAGTCAATGAGAAAAATTGAGAAGAGTGAAAAAGCAAAAGTGCTCGTGTGGTCAACTTGCTTCGAAGTGGATCTCTTGTGGTGAAGGGTACTCCGCCAACGCAGCTTGAGTCCTGCTCTGATCAGGTGCACGTTCCATATACGGCAAGTCTCGTACAATATCTCGGGCAAAATCGACAGATAAAGCAGGCCAAATGGAAAGGATTATCGAAGTCTGCGAGGAAAACACTTGGTACCTGAACCACCACGATCGCTGGCTTTGGATCTGGGATCTCGTATTCGGTGCACAAGGCTCATACAAAAACTTCTACCTTCCCAAAGACTGGCTCAAGGTGGACTCGCTGCAAAAGGCTATGCTCGGCTAATACGGTACGTTTCTGGGACGTTCTTTTATCCGAGATACGGACAGGTAGCAATTCTCAGGAATGGCGGCAAATTCTGAAAGTTGGGAGCACATGCTTGCATTGCATGTACAGGTGATCGCATACCGTACGCGCTCTTCGCCTGGGTTTGATCGTGTATTTGGGGACTGAGCTTAGACAATCGTGGCTAATATCTACTAATGTAAGAATCATGCCCCTTCACTGCTGGTCTGAAAGGTATATCAAGGTTCGGGGGAAATCTAAGCACCTTCAGGCCAATAAAGAATTCGCATAGCATTATCTGGAGATTACGCAAAACGGAAAGCTATCGGAGATACCGGACAGAGACCAGAAACGTAAAAATGCTACCGAGAGTAATCTATTCGGTTTTACAGTGTGATAGTCGCTTTCTAACAGAATTATAATAAAGTGAGTTTAGCTATATTTTTATGAAGTCTTCTCAAAACAAAAACTAAGGCGATCTTTATTTCCCTAGTGGTAGTCCAGATATGTGGAGATAATTTGCAATCGCCGATGATGGTACTTCCTCGTGACCATTTAAATATTTAGAGGACACTTCGCATGATTATGTCGAGTCTCGATCTGATTTTAATGCTATACGTTGGAATTTAGCAATTTTTGTCGAGTCTTTATATCCTGGAATACATGGTAGGATGCGCCGAGCGATTATGAAGCTTGGAGACTAGGTAGAGTGGAGATACTTAATATTTCCAAGGTTGCTTCGAGATACTCTTGGGTTTAGATCATAGAGGTATCCTTGTTCTTTTGCGGTTTCCACAACGGACAGGAGTTTAGCAAGCTTTCTCATGTAAAGTCAATGCTAGGAAAGGTTTGTACCAGGTAGCGACGATTGCAATAACTTCATGATTGAGATCAGCTCCCTGGACCCTGGGTGGCTGCGTCATTTTTAGAGTACTTCCGCCTGACTTTGGTGGCCCGCTTCTAGGATCCTCATCATCTAGCTTTCCACGCTTCCCTATGCACATGCTTGCCCTTCTCGTCCTTTACATTCCTATGCCCACAGCCGACACTTAACTCCTTGAACCCGTTGTAATGTACAAAATTCTCTGATGTTTGAAACCGCATCCTGGCAATCTGAATATCTTTGCACGCTCTACCCTACGCCAGCTCTCCATACCTCTTCCTCGGCTCCCACCCGCACGGCCCCCTGTATTTGACTGGATTTGAGCACACACACTCGCTCTTTTGGCCCTGGTCTTGAGATTTCAAGGTTGATTTCTTCGTTTGCCGCATAATGTTCGCCTCGAAGCGCCTCTCCAAGGTAAAGAGATCCTAATAACTTGGCATGATAAATGTGCTAACAGGGCTTATAGGAGCTTCAGAAGGTACAATTCCCACGCTAACTTACAACTGCTCCTGGCAAGCAATGCGCTGATCCTGTGAAGCTTCAAGGAACTCTTCCTCCCGGCATATCCCTCATATCAGCAGAAAATTTCGAGGAATGGCTGATGGACATTAAAGTTATGGATGATAATCCCTTATATCGAAACGAAGTATACAGGCTTAGATTTCGATTCGGTTCTAGCTACCCTATTGGTATATTCTTGCCTTGGAAGCTCGCACCGCTGCTACTGACACTGACGCTCCGCCCAGAAGCCCCAGAGGTCACCTTTGTCCAAGACCCATCGCACCCGATACCTATGCACCCCCACGTATATTCCAACGGTATCATCTGTCTCGACCTTCTTGACACTTCTGGTTGGAGCCCCGTACAAAACGTTGAGAGCGTATGCGTGAGCTTGCAAAGTATGCTGACGGGCAATTCGAAAAATGAAAGGCCGCCAGGGAACGACGCATTCGTCAGGACAAACCGACAGCGGCCGCGGGACATCAACTTCGTCTTCCACGACAACAAAGTCTGAAGGATGAAATTCAGGCCTGCACGGATGCGATTCGCGCACCGTGGTGGCGGGACATTAGTCTGGCGTCTGTGGATTGGCAACAAGCTTGGAATTTGAGGTTCTTTTTGATTTTGGATTGTAGCATGAAACTGTTGGGTGTTATTGGCTTTACAAGTGATACCATACCTTTGAAACCAAAGATGCGAGTCGTGGTCTCGGGCGACATGTGGACGTCGGTCAGAATAACTCGGTGTACCTAGATTCCGGGTAGAAGACCTGGAAGTAGCTCCGTCATTAAGGATACTTCGATGAAAATTTGATGCCTTGATCTAAGTGAAAGCTCGAATGAAGCGAGCTACACAATGTTAGACCCAGCACGGAGCACTCAGTACTTCGTCGCTGTGCTGTAGTAATGAAGAGGGCGGTGAGGGATCTTCCGCTAGGTCGAGGTGCGTTGAGGGCTGAAGTCGCAGGGATGACGGTGGTATGAACGATCTCCGGAACCGATCCTCGGGCGGTGAAGAAGAACAAAATATTTCGTCGAAATTTCCTGAGCCCACGCTCGAGGACCAGAGCTTGACACCATCCACTCTTACACCCGCTCCTCCTCCACAACCAACCAAAATGGCCGATGAAGTCTATGAGGGTGCCATTGGCATCGATCTGGGTATGCGACAAGAGAATTTTTGATACCGAATTCTGTACTTACACCGCTTAGGAACAACCTACTCTTGTGTTGCCAACTACGAGGGCCAAAATGTCGAGATCAGTACGTAGTCAGCACAGTTCGTATCAGACACGGCGCTCACTATTTCTTTCTCAGTCGCCAACGAGCAGGGTAGCTTCACCACCCCCTCCTTCGTCTCTTTTACGGCGGAGGAGCGCCTTATTGGCGAGGCAGCCAAGAACCAGGCTGCGATGAATCCAGCGAACACCATCTTCGATGTAAAGTAAGTTGGTACATGATATCCATCAGAGCATACGGAATTACGCTAACCTCCCGGAACAGGCGTCTGATTGGACGCCGATATGACGATCCTACAGTCAAGAAAGACATGGAATCCTGGCCGTTTAAGGTGGTGGACAAAGATAGTAATCCTTTAGTTCAGGTCGAATATCTAGGCGAGACCAAGACTTTCTCACCTCAGGAAGTTTCAGCTATGGTGTTAGGCAAGGTATGGCTTTGGAACATGTCCACAAACTTTACTAAATCTATCTAGATGAAAGAGGTCGCAGAGACGAAGCTGGGCAAGAAAGTTGAAAAGGCAGTCATTACCGTGCCCGCATACTTCAACGACAATCAGCGACAAGCCACCAAGGATGCTGGGTCAATTTCAGGTCTCAACGTCCTCCGCATCATCAATGAACCTACCGCTGCTGCTATCGCGTATGGCCTCGGCTCTGGGAAGTCTGAAAAGGAGCGAAATGTCCTAATCTACGATCTTGGTGGTGGTACCTTCGATGTGTCCTTACTGCATATTCAAGGGGGTGTTTTCACAGTCAAGGCAACTGCTGGTGACACGCACCTGGGTGGGCAAGATTTTGACACAAACCTCTTGGACCACTTCAAGAAAGAGTTCCAGCGAAAGACCAAGAAAGACATTTCAGGCGACCCACGCGCTATTCGTCGGCTACGAACACAAAGTGAACGTGCGAAGAGGACTCTGTCTAACGGTACCCAGGCTACGGTCGAGATTGATTCGCTTTTCGAAGGCGAGGACTTCAACACCACCATTACCCGTGCTCGTTTCGAAGACTTAAATGCCAAAGCCTTCAGTGGTACCCTGCAGCCAGTGGAACAGGTACTTCGGGATGCAAATATCGATAAGAGCAAGGTCGACGAAATAGTCCTTGTTGGTGGATCTACTCGAATTCCCCGGATACAGAAGCTGCTGAGCGATTTCTTCAATGGCAAGAAGCTTGAAAAGAGCATCAACCCCGATGAAGCCGTCGCCTATGGCGCGGCAGTGCAGGCAGGCATTCTCTCGGGTAAGGCAGCCAACAAGGATACTGAAGACCTCCTTCTGCTTGATGTCGTCCCTCTCTCTCTGGGTGTCGCTATGGAAGGCAACATCTTTGCACCTGTGGTCCCACGCGGTCAGACTGTCCCGACAATCAAAAAGCGTACATTTACCACTGTGGCCGACAATCAACAGACTGTTCAGTTCCCTGTCTTCCAGGGTGAGCGTGTCAACTGCGAAGACAATACATCACTGGGCGAGTTCACACTTGCACCCATCCCTCCCATGAAAGCTGGCGACGCTGTTCTTGAAGTCGTATTCGAAGTCGACGTCAACGGCATTCTCAAGGTCACCGCCACCGAAAAGACATCAGGACGCAGTGCCAACATCACCATCTCCAACTCCGTCGGCAAACTCTCTTCTGGCGAAATTGAGAACATGATCTCAGGTAAGTGTCACACTATGCTTTCGTCAATCCTAGATCAGTAGGGCTCATAGTCAATCTCCTACAGACGCCGCCAAGTTCAAATCCTCCGACGAAGCCTTCTCCAAGAAATTCGAAGCTCGCCAACAACTTGAGTCCTACATCTCCCGCGTAGAAGAGATAGTCAGCGACCCGACCATGAGTATGAAGCTGAAGCGGGGACAGAAGGAGAAGATCGAGTCAGCTTTGAGTGATGCGATGGCTCAGCTCGAGGTGGAAGATGCTGGAAGTGACGACCTCAAGAAGAAAGAACTTGCGCTGAAGAGGGTCGTTACAAAGGCCATGAGCACGCGATAAGGCAGTGCAAAACTCAATATCTACGAAGGGAAGAAGGGAAGTCCGGTGGGGTTGAGGGAAATGGAGACAGTGGGAAAGTGGCAGAGGATAAGATATGGCAGGGAAGCGAGGACTGATACGACAGAATAGATCATGTCACCAAAAATCTCTTTCATGTTGTCTTCTTTTGAATGCCTGGTATGAGCTTTATGCTGCGTACTGGCGTTACTCACTTACTTCTATGTAGGAAGATGCAATTTCTTCAAGCAATTGTTATTCTTATATTATAAAACCTGATCTTTCATCGCCCATAAGGTCGTCTGGACGAGTCGATTGTTCCTGAGAGACGCCTGCAACATCGGATCTGTTTTGGCGCAGAGGTCTCAAAAGCCAAACCTGACTGACGCTTTATGTGCACAAAAACATCTATCAATCCTGTCGGAGTAGCTTCAAAGCCAACAATAGTTCCACGTCAACATGACTATCCGGATCGAGAGGGGGTGCGCTGGGTCAAATAAGTAAAGGAGACTTCTATTGCACTGGATAAGCTGATGAGGGAGAAATGGAGAAGTGTGCTCGTACGTTCCCGTTTTGGTAAGGTCACAAACGGATCAGTGATGGCTGACTCGTAAGTCGTTCCTCAACTCCTCACAGCAGTAGGAGTGACCAATACGGCTCAACTAGATCCTCGTCTCCGGCCTCTTACCAGACAAGTGGAAGATAATCTCGATTACGGATCAAAGTGAATCAGATGACATCGCCAGCAAGCTTCCTCGCTAAGCTTGCGATTTACTTGAGTGTCTACGAGAGAGCCCACAGTCCAAATTTTCAGTTGGCGGGTTCGGGGGATGAGTTGGGAAAGCTGTAAAACTTAAAGGACCAACGTCTACATAGCGCACTGCTACGTCACAGTATCCAGCAAAAGCCCCTTCAACCGGAAGTCAAGCAGGTATGATATACCCTTGACAACATAGCGGTTTGTCGGTTTGGTCTCTACCGCCAACCGTCCTTACTTTCATCTCAAAGTTGTTACCCAACATACCTATCCCTTCTCTTCAGTAACCTATGTGTCTGATAAGCGACGCGCATTGTCGTGGGCCAAAAATGTGCTACAGTAGTGGAAGCATCTTGAGCTGACTCCTGTGGGTTTTAGGCTCTCATAGTAACTTTTTGCTACTTTTAACCAGCTTTAGCAAGGAAATTGGCCCAACGCCTCTAGCACTGATTTATCTGATGCAGTCACGGCCTATGTCCCACTAAACACTGTTTATTACCTCCGAGGGTAGGACGGTCTGCCCTTGGCTTCGGTCACTATCTCGAGCGACGACATCTGCCGGTCACCTCATCCTAAAAGCTATGAAATGGCATACCCATGCCAACTGCTTCCGTCTCGGACCAGTATCAGGGTTCTAAAACTAAGCCAAGAAGAATCCAAATGCATCACGGTCCGCTCCTCCGCCGTCGAACTCGATGATATGCCACGCTATAGTTGCCTTTCTTACACTTGGGATGGTCCACGATACTGCGACACTGACGATTCGTGGACAAAGTCTGATCAAGCCATTGTCCTAGATGACACTAATTTCTGCGTCAGACGAAACCTACATTTAGCAATGCTTCATCTGTTGGCAATTAACGAGACCGGACCGATTTGGATTGATGCGATCTCTATTAACCAAACAGACATTGCTGAAAGAACGAGCCAGGTAAGCCAAATGGCACGAATTTATAGTCAAGCTGAAGCTGTTACTGTGTGGTTGGGAAAAGAAGAGGCAGACACAGCTCTCGCTATCCAAAGTATGAGCAAGCTCGCTCTAGATATCGGAGAGCTCATAGATCACAATTCCGATTTCTACGAGCTTTTTAAGAAGAGCTATTCCAATACTCATTATACTGATGCTGAACTTGTTGTCAGCATTGATTTCATGACCACATACCAGTGGTTCAGTCGAGTATGGACAGTTCAAGAGATGTGTCTCGCTGGCAGAATCGAGTTCTTGTGCGGCAAAAGGAAAATCGATATCGAGACTATTCTCAAGGGAAGCTTAGTAACGTTTATGTATAGCCTTAGTAGTGCCAGAGCTCGACTTCACGACACACAGGAACTGGAATGGGCTCGCAGTTTCGCTGCTAATCTATTAGGTGAATTAGCAGGTAGGAAATTCGATTCTTCAAGACCTTCGATTGGTGTAACGGCACAAATGTATCGGTCCAGAAAGGCAACAGATCCTAGAGACAAGGTATTTGGAGTTGCTGGCATTTCTGGTAACCGTTCCCTTCACTCCAAATAAATGGCACTGAATCGATCTAGTACTGAAGAACAAATTCTTGTCCAAGCCGTTCGAGATAGACTACGCGAAAAGCGTGCAGAGGGTGTTTTCTGACGCTGCTGTGCACGCCTTGGGCGAAGCTCGTGGCCTTGAATCGCTCTCAGACGTAGGAGACAGGACTACCAATGCAACTCCGGACCTGCCCTCCTGGGTTCCAGATTATACCCGTGAACTATCTCCCAGACGTCGTATACGAAGTGCGAACGAATTCTGCGCAGTCTCAAAGTATCAAACCATAGTTTACACAACTCCTGAACCATCTATAGTTGTTCTGCTGGGATGTCATTTCGACACGATAACAAGAGTTTGCGACGCCTTTTGGGGACCCGAAGACCCTAATAAAGTCTTGAACCTGCTTCGATTGGTGTCTGATGTGCAAACGAGAATACTCTCGCCCGACGAAACCCTTTCTATGTTATTGGAAAGGACTCTCGTTGCCGATACTGGGGAAAATCCCGAAAGAAATCCAGCAAACGATCGTTCATCTGGCTTTCAACGTTGGCTATTCTCCCAAGTCTGCAGCGCTGTTCTAGGCCAGGACCATGGAGCCGGAACTGCCTTCATTCGGGATCCTGAGTCGAACTTGGAGTCTGCATTGCGGAGTATTGGATTCACCGGCTATCTGGAAGATACTTTAAGAGAATCGTTACTCAAAGGTGCTCGTTTGTGCGAGTCAGAAGAAGCGGTGAAGCTGGCCGCTAGAGGCCGACAACCCATGGTTGAACAGGTCTATGCATCGTTTATGGACACCCAAACATACGAGTACTACAATGACTGGCAAGCCCTCTGTCAGCATCGAAAGCTATTCCTCACCCAGAGAGGATATGTTGGTCTTGGTCTCTCGCGAGTTCAAGTCGAAGATAGAATTTATTTACTTCAGGGAGGCATCGTACCTCACGTATTTCGACATCAGCCAAAGGATGGAGAAGACGTCTTGGACTTCGAGGGAGAAGCGTACGTCCACGGGATCATGTACGGAGAAGCAACAAAAAGCGACGATCTGCAATTTCGAAAAATTACGGTGTACTAATTCTCAAAAAGAAAGACAGTGACTACTCAAGCGTTACTCTTCCACTAGAGGAGTCTTACTCACTGTAGAGGAGGACGGGACTTTACAAGTGTCAGTAAGACTTACCCTAGAAGAGAAGATACAGTCTCTTGGGCCAAGGTGTTGATATATACGTCTTCGGTGAGTTACACAGCCGTCAGTGCTTCGGGCTTCAGCATCCTCAGTGGAGTACATATCATTCATTCTAAGTGTCTGCTTGCTCGAAAAACTCCTACCCTTTGTCGATCTGGAATATGGAGCGTCAAGGCATGCAACGGATAGAGGAAACACAGTCGAAACATAAGAGTACGGGTGAAGTTTTGCCATGAAGCGTCGCAGATCCTTATTCATTACCTACCTGTCGGAACGGACGCATAGTTGTTGCTCAGATTATCTCTAAAAATGTGGCCAAGAACAGGTGGCGTATTTCAGGTACCCTTCTACAGATAAATGCATGAAAATAGTTTGTGGCCTTCAGATTTAGCAGCTAAGAAACAAGTTCTCGGTCTCTGCTTCCCTTGTCATCAGTCAGACCCAATGATACTTTCCTCACAACTCCACTGCCAAGAAACTTCTCCTTGCTTTCCACAGTTTGACCGCCCAGGCATTCCTTTTTCCAAATTCAAGTCCATGCTTCACCTCCCAAACACGCAGGTGCGTGGGAGGCGGATCAGTTGGCGTTAGCGAGGAGTCAGTGGCCTGGCTCGGTCCATGTAGATTGCTTGTGTGAGTTCTGAGGGGAGAAGCTGGTGGGGGAAGAAGATCACGCGGATCAGGATCGTAGAGACCGTCCTCTGAATCAGTTTCAGTCGTTGGATTTTGCATGGATTTGCAGTGGCCGTGGCGGGAGACACGGAGGTCATTGTTCATTGAAGCGAGGGAAGAAAGGAGGGAGTCGTCACCGAAGAGAGTGGCTCGAGGAGTGTGGATGACTTGGTTGTCATCTTGTCCACCTGCTGTGACTATATGCAACGGTCGTTCTTCTCCATTATTTGCTCCAGATACTGAGGATTCGATGAGCGTTGCGAGAGACGGGCGAGACTCGGGATGAGACATTAAGGAAGCTCGGGGAGACTTGCTCGCTGTATCTGTTCCCTTACTTCCCTTTTTCTACATGACGACGAAATCCTTCAGTGATGGACGCATGTGTCTTCGATAACTGACAGTCTTCGGGTGGCTCTGCAGGTCTGAGCTTACCTCTGCAAACAAAGGGGTTGGCTCTTGAGTGGAAATTCTGGGATGAAGATGATGAGCAGAGTTCATTTGATGATTGGGAAACATATCAAGAGAATAAGCTGCTCACTCTTCCATAGACCTGTCAAGAATCCGACCCACGCTGTATTGCTTCCAACCTCTGACTGCTGTTAAGTGTTCACTTTTTTTGTCTACGTCACAAAATTCTTGATCAAGCCAGTTTTCAACTTTATACTTTACATCTGGGTCTGCAAAGCGGAAGTTCTCATTGTGAGTATAGAGATTTACTGTACAAGGAGGAGTAAAGAGTGCGGATTGATGAGATGAACAATGCATATTGATACCATCAGTAGCAGGAGAGAAAAATAAGAACTAAAGATATAGCAGCACGTTGGATGAAGAACCTTGACCTCTTCTCCGGCCACGGCATGCGCATTTATATTTCGGGAGTGTCGGGTAATGTATCTTGGACCCTTGATCGTAAGACGAAGTGTGATAGGAAGCGAGCGGAAGGAATGGGGGGAAATGGGAAATGAGTGTCACTGGTATTGAAATTGAGCATGGAGATAAATTGCAGAATGTTGTACTGATATAAGCCTTGGTAATGAGTAATGAGCACGATCTACAGTCATGAAATACATTTCAAAAGAGTCAAAAGGTTGACTGTGTTCCATGGAGAAAGCGGTCACACTCCTAGTGAGGTATTGAAGACATGGTTCACCACTTCTCACATTTTCTGTCATAAATTCAACATTGGATACATACACTGCGAAGATCCTGCCGCATTCTCCTTGCCACCTCTGCGGCCATGATAGCTGACTCTCAACCGTTAAAGTTGCGTCTAATTTGACCGCGTGTCATCATCCGAACTTGATCATCTTTGTGCAGTCATGTCGAATGATGTAAAGGTACGTTGACTGGTTCAATCGTTTCATCAGTGAGCGATGACTCTTTCAGACCCGCGCGTGAGGTTCGGAGACTAGATAAACTGGAATATGTCACTTCCCAAACTGTAACGGAAGAGGTATTATCATGAGCTTAATCCGAATTGCTACAATCTCTGGCTCGATTCAAGCTTTGCGCCAAAGATGTCAATCATCTGTAGTCATCGAAATGTCAAGTATGAGCTCACAAGTTGAGCGGGCATACACGGTAGTACACGGTGAGCTAAAAACTTCTTATTGATCAAATGAAGGAATTCGACAATAGCCTCTATTGAAACTCTGTAGAGCATATCTTTCGTCGGGTTGTTCAGCTCGTCTCCGATATCCTCTCCTTTTCAGCACTTGACCAACTCGGTTCATATGGCTACCCAGCTCTCATGCCCTGGAATCCTATCGAGCTCCATTGTCTGATCAAATCTGGAAGCGATAAGTTAGCATCCGACTCATCATACTGTCAAGCTTTGGGCAGTAGTGTCATTGTTCGGAGCCACCTCGTTGCCGAAATGGAAGGTTGTTGGTGGGCTGTTGTGGCCTGGTCCCCGCAGGACGCAGAAGTGATGTTGGTAATGCTTGAGATACCTGGTCTGGAAGTTCCTGGCCGCTCGGTGGAGGGTTTTGACCAGAGGCCGTTTCTGCTGCATATCCTGGTCAGATGATGTACCACTTTTCTCTTCGCAGAGTGACGGAGTTTCAGATAGTATGGGCCGGTTGACAAGGCTTCTTTTTCCACAAAAAAACAAATCAAGAAAAGTAAGATAATGACTTGAATGAAGAAAGAAAAAGAAAGGCGGCCGACGACGATGTATATGATTGGGCGGGATGCTCAAAGTGTGGGCCAGAGGCGAGGTTTGGAGTCTGCGATAACTTGTGATGGCATGGATGTTTGGTGAATTGGGAGGCCATTATTGAATCACCGATTAGGACTCAAGCTGGTCAGCCTCATGACACCTCAGGTGTCAAGAAGAGTTCGTAATAGTAACATCAAGAAATGTTGAATTTTGACTTACCAGGATTTTGGAGCTGATTGCTACCTTCGTCATCAAACTGCCTCGGGACCCTTTGCCTAGCACTGCGTCTTGTTCCAACTCTCTGTGGAGTCATGTTCTTTGGCCCACCGCCCTTCTTCTCACTCTTTGGGTGAGCATTGGCCTTCTTCGAGTCCTTTGGCCCCTGTCCTTCTTCAGCAGACTTCGAGCTTTCTTGCATCTCTGATTCTTTTGCCTCTTCGGTCAGTTTGTCCTCAAGTATTTCGTCAATCTCCTTCTTGATTGCTTCGAGTACGGCTTTATTGCTGTTGGGAGTGTCGAACATTGAAGCGAATTGGATTTGGCTACCGTATTTGCCGCTAAGGGACCACAGGTCGTGGGCGTTCAGCGTTTTGGCGTAGTCAATAATGCCCTCTTTGTAAGATGGATCGTTGATATCCGTGTAGGCTGGCACAAAGCCCAATGAGTTCAAAGAGTTCATGATTGAACTGATTTCAGTCGGGTTACGATGTATAGAATTTCGGAAACGTAACAGCCGACAACGAGATATGTATTCGAGGGGAATGGAGTTTTGAATGCGAGATTGAGATTGGGGTTGAGGTTGAAGTTGAGATTTCGGCTAGAGTGAGCCTCGGGTCGTGGGTGGAAAGTGTGAGTTGTGATCGGTCGCGACTGCCTGCCATGCTAACCGTGTCCTTCTATGCGGGAAGCTGCTTTATATGGTGATAAAATGCAATGCCTGTGTGAGAAGTGATTGACGATACGCGCGGATCACAACACTTCCTCACACACTCAATCCTATTCGAGGTGTAACAACTGGAAGACCCCAGAATTTCGTGGTTATACAATATCACATTACGTACGCTCTGATTTTTGAACATTGTGACTTAAATCCAACTTCCAAATCCGGTGTTCACCTCATATTGTAGCGTCCAGGCAGAAGTACTCGTTTCTGAGGCAGGTAACTATTAGTGGATCGAATTTCGTAAAGCTTTGGACTTCGAATCCAAAAAGCTGCTGCTAGACACTGCTCTCAGTATATATGCATATACACTCAGTATGCAAAGAGATGCAAGCGCCGATGGAGAAAATGCGATAGACGGTAAAGATTGCTCGGTTCACAAGGAGCTCTCATGGCTGTTGGAAATCCTTGGAGCTGAGATATAACCTTCCATTCTGGGCGCAGCTTTTCTTCTGACTCCTTCGCGAATGAGATGATAATGCTCTGCAATCCTGAAAGACGAGGGCGGGATGGAAGAGCTTGGACATTCGACGGAGTTTTTGGGTCTCGTCATCGGAGACGTGCGCTTGTTACGCAGAATCCAGTAGAGGGAAGAAAAGAGATAAGAGAGCCAGACGTTTATGACATATCAAGCGATAGGATTAAGTTTGAAACCTCGTCAGAGGAGTTGGATGCTAGATGATGGAGACGGGATGTCTCTAGCAGATAAAGATCAGGAACCGAGTCTAGGAAAAAGGTGAAGTCTCGATCCGCAAAGCTTCAAGTGGAAGTAGTCGAGAAGTCAGTAATTCCGATCAGAAATCGACGGTGATAAGAGTCAACGAGGTATCAGGGTGGTTCAAACCGTTGGCCGTGGGCTTCTCCGAAGGCTGGCTCATGAGCAGGTTACATTGGCTTACCCATTCAACGCTATCATTGCTAGACAATGATGCTCTGCTTTCGACTGTAGATTGAAGCGCCTCTTTTTCATCCCAGTTTCGGTCATTTGTGGGCCTAGAATTGCACCGTCTTCGGGAAGACACATTTTCCTTGTAGGTCAACTCATCTTTTGCTTCGTATCTTGGATATAATCCAAAGTTGGTTCTCAATAAACCTTCGCGATAGTGTCGGTAGCCCCTTTGCATTCGCCCATGCTGTCAGGCAAGCTGTGGGCTTCTTGTTACGCGTCACTGTTCGTCGCATGGATGGGAGGGAGTGAGTCATGTCCAAGACATGCCCAGCGTAGAAGTTAATCTCATCATTTCTATATCTCTTGTCTCAAGAGCCTATACCGTCTCTGATCTTCACAAAGGAGGCTCGAGATTCTATACCTTTGTCCGCGTCCCCGGAAAGAGAGGACTCTAGAGTAATCTTCCCCAAAGTCTGGTGCACCATTCATTTCCTGTCTCTGGAGAAGTGTCTAGAAGACGAGACTCCGTCACACTAATCAGTCACAAACTCAATTGTCTTGTCGAGTAAAGGCGT
This sequence comes from Viridothelium virens, assembly GCA_010094025.1. Classification (NCBI taxonomy): domain Eukaryota; kingdom Fungi; phylum Ascomycota; class Dothideomycetes; order Trypetheliales; family Trypetheliaceae; genus Viridothelium; species Viridothelium virens. The sequence goes on along the minus strand of ML991887.1, from coordinate 35,642 downwards.
TGAGGAGAAAGACAATGAAGGAGATGATAGTCCGGAACTCTTGATTGGCCAGTCTGCACTTGCCCTGGTCTAACCGCACGGACCATCGAGCAGGATTTTCGGCGCTCGACTCCAACTTCTTCTTGCTCGCACAACACTTAGAACGCTGACTAGCAGGAACTAGTCTGATCTTGCAAGTTTGGCATTATCTAGCGGCTGCACAAATTGTTGGAGAGCTGGAAATCGGCGACGCTTGCATCCTCACTACAATTTAGTATCTCTATTGTCCACACGGTCTCAGATTCACCCTATTCATAATTGGAACTACGGTATCTGACGGGTCATCCAAGGCTTGTCGCTGCTCCCACTCATCGCCGCTAAAGTACCTATCTCTATCTCTGCCGTTGGAGTGATGTTCTGTATCTTCTGATCCCAGTCATTCCTATTAAAATTAGGGGGCGTCTGAGTACGATACACGCGGCACTTCTGATACAAGACGAAGGACTCGGGAGGCTCTATCACACGTCGTAGCGCCTTATGAGGGGCTTGTACCGGTATTTATCAATTAGCATTGCTTTTCTCAAGTCTTCTATCGGTCGTTTGGCGTTGCTGATCGGCAGTTCGAGAGTCAAATCATAGGGCATACTCCTGCTCCAAAGCGCGGCTGGATACATTTCAGATAGGTGGCTTGGGCGGTGAACCTACGTATGGGTGTGAAGAATAAGACTTCAAGCTTCGAGAGGTTAATACCATTGGGGGGAAGAGGTGGGGGGGCCTGTCATTTCTTCTTTAACAGAACCATCAGATCTTCCTCTCTCGCTCTTCAATCTCTTCTCTTCCCAACTTTTGATTGGGCTTCTACTCGAAAATGATCCGCAGTCGACCGGAAGATTAATTGCTACATTACATACCCTTGGCTGGTGCAGTTGACTGAATTAGACCAAATTCTGCTCATGAGAAAAGAGAGGAGGTTGAAGACTAGGATAGCACAGGACACCGGTGGGTGGAGGTGACAGGGGTAAGCTGCGCAAAAGCCACCTTACCTCTTAGCTGCGCAGATTAACGATCGGGATATGCCGCAATTCCAGGAGTGCCAGGGTTCAGCTTCTCGAACAAATCACCGGAAAATGACTTTATGTACTATCGTATCCCTGCTCACTCTACTCCGTACGTTGCCAGACCAACTTGATCTAACAATTTACAGCATAGGTTCCACACTCATCGCCGAGAACTGTAGGAATGTGTGAGACTACCAGCCTAACTCGGAGGATGAAGTGTGTTGAGCTTGATAGAGGCGTATTGGCCGAAACGATGAAGCAGCCCTGGTTTGCCGAGGCAGCCGACTCGTGAGACCAATCTCAATCGAGAATATACGACGCACTCACTTGGCATGGCTTACATGACAGCGTTCCGTGCTCCTAAGGCCCAGAAGTGTGTAGATGTCCGATCATCGCCCCAGCCCAGGCTGGTCCGCTGTAAAGTCCGCGCTACTGCGCCAGTGAGCACATATATGCATCCATAATGCTATTAGTCACGACTGTCGTAGATGTATGCGGAGCTATAAAAGTCCGTAGCAATATTCAAATGTGTAGATTGACGATTTAACTTTTAGTTTTCAACATCCTACCTCAACGACCAAAAGACAGACAAACGTCAACACCGCCCAGAAAGAGGCCATGTGGCCATTCAACGTAGAGAGATACAATTCAGCCCTTCTCTATATTTACAACATCCTGGTGCTCTCACTTGTAAATACGTATATCTGGCGATGTCCAACGAAAGAGAACATGCTCGCTCTTTACAAACAGCGTGCCGGGCGTAGACACTGTGATATCGGTATTGGTATGCACGATTGTGACGAGTCTTGAGAAGCACTATTCAACCAAAAGTAGGCACTGGGTATTACCTCGATCACCTCGATTATGCAGATGACGCGTCCGTTGATCTGATCGATATCGAAACAACACCCCTTTCTTCTACGCAAAATCTACTGCGACGCCGAAACCCAAGGCTTCCGATACATACTCATGTACGTGACATCTTGTCAGATGAGAAACTACCCGGAGACGTCAGCTATGATTCCGTAGGTCTGACATACCTATGGCATTGCCTCCCTGGTCCAGCAAGTCGGAAAGCACGGATTTTCTCCAAGATCGAGGAGGTTGTGTCTCCGGGTGGTGTGGTGTTCGGAGCTACAGTACTTGGTCGAGGTCCCTGGCACGGTTGGTCTGCTAGCTGTCTCGTGAGAGTGCTGAATTGGATTGGCCAGTTTGACAATATGAACGACACAAAAGATACGGTTCAGAAAGGGCTCGAGGAGAACTTCCGAGATGTAAAAACATGGATCGTTGGTTCTGTACTATTGTTCGAGGCAACAAAGTCTACAAATAATAAATGAAGCCACTGTGCGCGCTAAGTAGAGTACATTCAACATGCTATTTATCGTTCTGAACTTATGGTAAGAGTTTATTGACCAATGACGTACGACGGTATTATGGTAACATAGACAGCGTAGCGGATGCCCATACGCTGAGCGATATCTGTAACTAACAGAGTCTCTGTATGACCCAGATAGCTAGGTGCTGAAATGAGAACGAAATCGCACGATGGAGGTAGAACTACGAAGGCGTCAGAGCGAGATTGAGTACTCCGTACCCAAAGCAAGGCGCCAAGATTCCAACTCCGAAACTCCGATCAGAGAAAGCACCCCCAGCACGCCATGCATGCTTACCTAATGTATCGATGGTACCACCATGCCAAGGTTTCGTCCAAACATAAGATTAGCGGACAACTCATCTGAAAATACCTACCTGACTACACTACCTGGGCAGGTACCTAGGTATCAATAACAATACCTGCAATCACTAACTAGTTTAATTGGAGAATACAATGTAATCCGTATTCAACACACTCAAGATAAACCCTTGCAAGATCGCCGTGCGAAGACAAGTGCTGACCGACTGCTACCCCTTTGTCTTATGACTCCAAATCCTGCGTCTCTGCGGCACAGCAATCGCAACATCCTCACTACTCTCCCATGAAAATAGTTGCTAATCAAGGACTGCTGGAATTACCAATCAAACGAAAAAAAGTAAAAAGGTTGCACCGTCGATTTTGGTGTACCTGCCACGCGCCAGCGGCCAGCCTACATCCTTAGGTGTTGCCAGCAAAGCTGATGAGCTTTTCTGGAGTGCGCCTTCCTCAATTATTCACCAGCGGTGCTAAGGAGCTAGCCCAGTCTCCACAGCATGTCGGCAGACCTATTCCGTCAAGTCAGCTAGGACTAATGGCTTTATTTAATGCGGCCAGTTTTTCTTAAGTGCCTCCTCAATAGTAGAAAAAGTTACGGCTTCTTTTTCCTTTCCGATGACGTCTCCAGACATCTCTGCGCTTGCTGCTGATCTCGGAGCCTTACGGCACGAGCCAGCAGATGAGGATGATCGGCTAAAAGCTTTGCATACGGCAAGAAAGCTCGTGTCGGCGCTGGAGAAACCCGAAGAAGTGATTACGCGCTTTGCACTTGAGGTATATCAAGATCTGGCATGCTCGAATGCGAGACTAACCTATCAAGCTGGGCCCACAACGCATGGCGCTTCGTATTGGATGCGACCTTCGCATTTTTCGGATCTTGGCTGCTCGAAACGGTAACCCAATCTCTGCTAAGGGGTTAGCAGCTGAGTCGGAAGTGAATCAGCTGTTCTTAGGTGAGTACTGGCATAGCAGCTCACAATCATATCTCGCAAAAATTCTGATCAGATCTATCAGTCCGCTTGATGCGCGTTCTCACCGCTGTGGGATTTGCTGCCGAAGTTGATGAGCAGAGCTACATAGCTACACAGCTAACAGAAGCTATGGCTAGGCCGGCGCTCGAAGGTGCGACCAGGATAACGTACGTCATGTTGCTCCTATCCTTATGCGACCGCGGCACTAACCTTGCACTACCTTGCGATCAGTTATGATTTGTCCGGATTCATATTACATCGAGCGCCCGAATATTTTCGCGAGCACAACTATGCATTCCCGCCGAGCGGTAATGACTGCCTTTTCCAATGGGCTTTGGGCACTAACAAATCTTACTTTGATCACATACATGGCGATCCGGAAAGGTCGAAAGACTTCAATGCATATATGGCGGAGAATCGTAGTGCTCGGAGGCACTGGACAGAGTGGTACCCTACTGGCACGGAGATTGTCAACGGCTTCTCAGCTGAACATGGTGATGCTGTCCTCGTGGATATTGGGGGTGGAAGAGGCCATGACTTGAGAAAGTTCCTTCTCAAACATCCAGAGACCAAAGGCAACTTGGTTTTGCAAGACCTACCGGGCGTTCTCGCAGATGCAGGCCTGTTGCATGAAAGTGGTATTCGCTGTGTTGCTCACAACTTCTTTGAGCCACAGCCGATTCGAGGTAAAGTACTATTCCAGTACCCTACGCCTTCCTTGTACTCATTCAAGCAGGAGCTCGAGCCTATTACACGCACTTTGTGATACATGACTGGCCAGACGAGAAGAGCCGAGAGATCCTTCTCAACATCAAATCGGCAATGACGCCAGGATACTCGAAGCTTCTACTCAACGAATCGGTTCTCCCAGACAAGGACTGTCCGCCTTACTTCGCCGGGATCGACTGGTGTATGATGGCCATCTTGGCGGGAATGGAGCGGACTAGGCAGCAATGGATTGAGCTTGTCCACTCTGTTGGCTTAGAACTCGTCAACATCCGAGTCTCTCCATTTGCAGGCGACCAAGAAGGAATCATTGAGACTATTATACCAGTATGAACTTGAGATCCAGGGCAATTGCTAATTTGCCACTACTTTAGCGTGTAAAAGCTCTCTGGCAATATTTGAGCCGCAAGAAATAGCTAAAAATTAGCTGGGAAAATTTAGGCAATTAATTCCATGCGCAAATAGCTCTGCTTCATCATGATTCCGTCTTGCACAGCAGTGCCGTCCAGAGAGCTCAGAGTGACCGAATCTTTTGACGAGGACGCCATTTCGGGCTTACTAGAGACAGTCAGACATTAAATGACTGGAGACGTTCAACCGTCAGCGCTTACGGTATACACAATTTCATCCGAACCTAAATAGGACAAGACATTCTTTACAAGGTTAAGACCAGTACAATTCGTGAGAGTCGAAGGCGTGAACGGGTTGGTATTGCGAACCCGTTCCCACTGTTGGTGGTTGTTGTTGCGTTCGCTTGGATCCATCCTTACTCTACTCCAGTTCCCAACATGTTGCAAGTCCATTATTTGTTTTTACTCTATATGATAGACCGACTAGCGAGTCACTCTATCATCAGAGTCCAGTCTCCGCCTCATAAACCAACTAACGTCAGCAAAACGTCCTCTCAAATAAGATTGGCAGGTTCACAACATTTGGCCTTAGAGATATTACTGGAAGGACCTCCCCAGCTCTTTTGAGGTTTACATTCACAACTTCATCTTGAGTCCTATTTCTCTTCCTATTGAACGTTTAAGCGCCGTCCTGCATAAGTTATGTATCTTGTGAACCTTCCTTCCTTACTAGTACTCAGTCCTTTTGTATCTGGGTTGTCAACCGGGTGCGGAAGTCCCAATCGCCAAAGCAGAGATTTCCCCTCGCCCGCCACTGTGCCCCAAGCTCGAGCACAATTCACTTTTAATCAAGGGTTCACCCATAGGTCCTCTGAAGATCAAGGATCCGCGGAATGGCTATGGTCGAGTCTGAAGCTAGGTAACTTCGGATATTCCCAGGCGTTTGAGAATCAGACGAACGACATACCTATAAATCCGGAGGAACACTAGAATATGGAACTGGGTTGAATACTTTTCTCGACTTCTAGACTGTACACAGACTTGATCCGTTTATGCGGCTTGAATTGTGCCGAGTCTTGAAGCACTGCATCTGTTACTCGAACCTTGCTATTGTGCCTCTCGTTGGCCTTAATTCTTTGCTGGCATCCTCTCTGGTACGTATTTGGCCGGATTTTGCCTGTCGGTCCCTATACGAAACATACCTCGCGAGGTTTTCCGGCGGTTCCGGACGACGAGCGGGAGTGAGATCCATTGTGGGTCGCTTGTCCGAAGGAAGAGAAAGGCGTAAAACATGCCTAATCTTTGACTCTGCTTGGGCCGCTTTGGCAGGCGTTGGGTAGAGACAGCATGTTGAGAGATCTAAATTTTTTAGAATACGGATAACGACGGATAACGAGTGCGTCAAAGTTTGTTGTTCACTTTCATTCAAGCATATAACCATTCATCTGCATTGCGAGCATAGTTGAAACTAGCAGATTACAATTGCTTACATTTTCTTTGCAGTCTCGCTATCAAGCAACTGAAGCTACACTGATGACAACTGACCCTGATTGTCCTCATGCATGAACACCCTCAATGCAACAGGAAAAGTGTGACCGCAAACTAAACGTCTCTGCCTTGAGTCTCCGAACGCCGCGCATGAATATTGGGAGACCGGAAAGGAAGGAAAACTCCTTGGTATCCGCAAAAAAGATGCAAACTGCAATAGATTCTGAAAAGCAACCCGCAGTTCCACGCCTATACTTACACCACTTCCAGGCCAACTTCCGAAGTGACCTTCGTTGTGCGTACATCCGTGCTCGATAACTCTCCCATTCTTCGACTTGACACCCTTCACTACTTGCTAGAAAGCTTCAATTTGAAGCTCTTCTTCTTCTCCAGCGTCGGCTTCTCCCCACTATGCTTCGGCTTCTCTGGCGTCCTGCTCTTCTTGATAGTCTTCTCCTTGCCATCAACCATCTCCCCTCCATTTGCCGCGCGCTTTCTCTTCCCAGCTCCAGCTCCAGCTCCAGCTCCAGCCCCATTGCCATTCCCATTCCACTCCCGACTCGCACTCGACGCCCTCTCCTCCTTAACCACAGCTCCAGGAGATCCCACATCACATCCACCCGACATGGAAACATCCCCATCTCCATCCACCCCCGCACACGCTCCCATCGCCCGAAAATCCGACACCATCCCCCCAGCCGCTTCGCCTCCTCCTCCTCCAATAACTCTAAAATCCGCAGCCCCAGCCACCGCTCCCCCTCCTCCAGCACTCGTATCCACGGCCCCAGCCGCCGCTCGAAAATCTCCCACCGCGGTCGCCGGCGCTGGCATCGCAAACGTCCGGAACCCAGCCGGACTCTGGCTCAAGCTTCCCGGCGACGCGGCATACTCTGCAGGTGGGGGAGGAGGTGGTGGAGGAGGTGGCGGTGGTAATAGAGATGACGGGGGCGGTGTCTGCGACGAGGGCGAGGACTGTGCGGTGGCGGCGGCGAGGGAGTGACGTTTGCCGATTTTGAGGACGGTGGTGCGGCCTGGGACGGGGGGTTGAGTCGGGCCGGACGATGAGGTAGAGGAGGATTGTGAGGGTGGCGGAGACGCGGCAGTGGCGACGGCGGCGGCGGGCGCTGGTTGGATGGAGGGGGATTGTGCGGTTGGTGAGGTGGAGAGCGAGATGGAGTGGGCGCGGGAGCGAGGTGGGCCCATAGTGCTGGTGCGGCGGGCGTCTTGTTTCGCGCGGGAGGTTTGCTGGGGCGTGGCGCGAGTTGCGGATGTCGGTGGAGCTTGGAGAGGTGCTTGGGGTTGTTGGGGCGGAGCTGGCGGTTGGGGTGGAGGGTGGATGACGTGGATTGGTGTCGTGCGAACGCGGTCGGAGTGGTAGAAGCGCAGTTTCCCGCTGCCTTCGTGCTGGACTTTCCAGTAGTGGGGATAGCGCAGTTTCACGACCATTCTGCTGACGGGGACGAAGAGCAGGCGACAGAGATCGAGAAGGCGGGCGAACTCGGAAATGGAGATGATGGGTGAGGTCACGGCGTTCCAGATGGCTTTCTGCAGGATTTCTTCATCGCCGACCTCTTTTCGCAAAGCCGCCACGGCGTCGGAGACGTTTTGTTTGCGGGCGATGTCTGCGGCGCGCAGTTCTGTGGAGGCTTCTTGTTCAATGATCAGGCTGCCTGCGACTTGCTGCTGGTCAGGACCTTCTGTTTTTGCATCGCCGATCGCGATTTTGCCGAGACCAACGCTGACCAGCCGCAGTAATTCAGAGCGCATGTAAGGAGAGGTGTCAGTTGCGAGGGAGAAGAAGATATACTTCATTATCGCGGTGTCGCGAAACATGCCAAGATCGATAAGCGCGCTGAAACCCTTAAGACGGAGGACGTCGGCATTGCTTGGGTGTGTGTAATGAAGGATGTCTACAACTTTTTGCGGAATGACCCTGTTTTGGATGAGACGCCGAAGGCAGTCCATAGCGGTAGCAGACAGAATGTTGTGATAGGACGATATCCATTCGTCAATCCGACGATATCGCTCGATTTCATTCAAGGCGTTCCGCTTGAATTCTTCCTCTTCTCCATCTTCGTCTTCGAACGAGTAATTGAGGCTATTCGATGGGTTGCGGTTTATGAGGGTCTCCGCGAGGCAGGAAAGGAGAATCGAGACGTAGTGCGCGTCAGAAAACTCGTTGTTGGAATTGTCGTTGAATTTCAGCTTGTCGACGAAGAATCTTCTAGCACGCATTGGACTTCTACCACTATTATCGCGGACGTCTGCGATTGCTTTAGGTATGGCGCATTGGATGAGGTAAGAGGTGCGATCGGAAAAGTCGTTGGACCGGGTCATCGGTGATTTTGGAAGACAGAAGCATTCTTGGAATACCTTCTCCAGGTGGAAGAGACCAATCCAGTCAAGTTCATCTCTTGCACATTTGGCGAGAGCTGCGGCGGCAGAGGTCCTAATACCGTGGAAGTATCGATTATCCATGAGTGTGCGAGTGAGAAATGTGGAGATAAGGGGATGGCCTTTTTGCGAGTTGAGGTACTGTATCGACTCCAATTGCGCAACCACGTCCCTATCTTGTTGCAATTGTGAGACGAACATATACGGAGGCATTCCTAGCTGCATTTTGCAAATCCATTCAAAATCCGCATCCATGCGAATCCACTCATAAGATTCTTGACTCATACGATCTTCGTCGTCCTTCGACCAGTCCGTAAGTCGCCACTCACCAATTTCTTCATCTGTTTGCAGCACATCACCCAAACAGTAAAGCAGGACATCGTCTTGGTTTTCATCATTGGGGTTGAGTCCATTGGCAGCTGCTGCACGCTCTTTCTGCCGCCGGCTACGCTTTAAACGCTTGTACTTTGTGTTGTAAGGGATATCGAATTTGGTCGTCGCCTCCTTAATCTCAACGATGTGTTCGTAGGGTGTGCCATCGGCCTCATGGATTCGTATCGTCATCGGTCCAGTGAAGACGGGAGCCACTTGACCTACGTAGATGTGCTTGTCGTCTTCCTCGACTTCTCTGTGGAATGACTCTGGCCTGATTTCTCGAGTTTGCAGCCGATCATTTTGTACTTGCTTAATAAGCATTTCGACAACCAGCTTCTTCTTATTGAAGCGTTGAGTGACAGAGAAATGCGGACAGCCAGCACCATAGACCCATTGCTGGAAGAAGGATTCCAACTTCAAGTGACCGATGCGCTCACAGATCTTGATGAAATAAGCCGTATCAATAGCACCATTTTCAATGTCTCCGGTTTTTGCGTTGATGAAGATTCGAGTGATGATCCGTGCCATGCCGATTGTAGAGCTTGCCTTTGTTAACCTCTTGTCCAGAATGAAGAGGACGAGGGGTGCTTTCAAAGCCATAAACTCCATCTCTCCTGGATCTAGATGAAGGATTGAACCAAGCGAATATAGAGATGGTCGCAGCAGATCTTGCTCATAGACCTCATCAGCAGCAAGCTTCTGCTTGTAGCGAAACTCATTATTCCCAGAAAGCTTCCTGAGGAACTGGTCGGTCATGTAGTAGGCAATTCCCACGATAGCCCAGGTGTCGGAAGGTTCCTTTGCTATAATGTTAACACCAATCCACTGAGAAGCGAGAGCATGTGTCAGGGTGCGGGTGACGGGATCGATCGGATCAAGAACATCTTCCGGGAAAAGAAGTCGATTACTACACAGGGTAAAGCCAGCTGTATCGGCGACGTCTGTGACTAGGTCGTCCACAAAGCAGAGTTTGTAACTTGTGAAGGGGAATGCACCGTATTGCATGGTGAAGAAGTCAATGGCTCTGGTCAAAGGAAAGCAGGTGTTCCGGACTTCATCTGCTCTCCCAGGCAGACAGAAACCATGAACTCGGAATGCGTTTGAGCCTAATTTGTCATCTTCATCTACGTCCCGAAACTCTGAGAGATCAACATGCTCGAAGGGACCGATCGCAAAGCCAATGTGGCAAGGCGCGACTTCCGTTGCGCAACTGAATGAGACGGTCTTTCTAGTGTCATCTTTTGGGTCGATAATCTCATCGGTCAGATCGCCAGAACAAATCACAGCAAGCTCAAGTGCCTTGTCTTGCTCAGTCAGGGGAGGACCAGAGTACTCCTTATTGACAGAGTCGTTGTGAACGCCGTTTGTAAGCACACCATTGGTTTTTGGATGACCGTTGACGCCGTTCGTAAGAAGCTTCGGCTCTTCAAATGCATCGCCGAGTGTGCGAGGACATCTTATTGAAATTTCCCAGCTACACCGTGCCATGGGATCGTCAACACATGGAAAGATACAGGAAGCAGCTCTTGGAGATCCAGTATTCCGCGTATAGACGTGAGGGTATCTTGTATCCCCATCCTCCATTCCAACGAAATGCAACCCGTCTCTGAATTCCAAAATTTCAAATTCCACATGGATCTTGATGGGTGTGAACCGCGCATCATTATCTCCAGCTCCAGCGGTCTTCAAAATAGTTGCTGTCTCGGCCGTGGGAATTGCAGGGTCATCAGTTTGCCTCTTATTGCCTACACTGCTCTTCGCAAGTAGCATACGCTGTGCTGACGTTGAGTATGGATCTTGTTCTTCTATCCTCACACTCTTCGGTAACGTTATGCTGATTTCTCCATCCGGCGCGTCCCCCAATGCGGGCTCCACCTTTTGATGTACTATGTGGTGTTGGAGTGCCGTGAATGCCTCGGGAACTTTCAGAAGGCCGTACGGATCATCATAGGTAAGAGGCGGCCCCTTGCCCTCCACATTCAACCGTTTCAGTACGCATTGCCGGCAGTTGAGTTTGATGGTCTTGAGCTCCTTCGAGTGCGGTTGTATCGTGATATCGGTCTTGCCTTTCAGCCTCTGTGTGCGAAAGTCGATATCAAGCTCAACCTTTTGGGAGTGAACTGAGAATCCAGGGCCTGCAGGTGGAGGAGGCGGCGGCCCTGGAGTCTCTACAAGGCCGGGCATGTCTTGGCCCTCGACCCTGGGGTCGCGCCTCACCTCCGCTTGTGATAATATGCCCTTAGAATCATCTATGGATGTCTTGTATGCTCGCGCAAAGGAGTGTTTGAGACGCACGGCTCTGTAGCGTGTGGTGCAAGGTTCGTCAGGGTAGCTGTCGCGTAGATCGATGGATGGTGTAAGTGGGTAGTCGTCAGGTCGTTCAGCGGCTTGATAGCTTCAGGATGTTGCTGAAGACTTTGCGCGATAGTTATGAATAATTTAGCAGGCGTGCAGCGATTGTGAGGGCTGGTTCGGTAGGGTTGGATATTAACAAGGGTGTGATGGTGGTGATTTGAGGTCCATTTGCTGACGTACGAGCGGCCGACTTCCTCCACAGAGGGACAAGGTACGGAAGGCAACAATAATACATGGCAACAATACAATGGCAAAATCCCGCAGACAATAGCAGTACCTACAACACTTTTCGGTTTTAGCTATCCACATTGCTGCAATCAGGATTCTCCATTAATGAACACAAGCTGGGAAGACAATTTGCTAGTGTCCGGCCACTCAAAGAATCACTGCAGGCCAACTAGTAAATCCCCGCTGAAAGAAAGTGTACAGAATCCCTTTGCCCCCTCCGTCAATCACCACGCATTAATATCGAAATATTCCTCGCCGAAGTAAGTCGCCACCACCGTTCGGTTGCTAAAGTTCCTACCAGCCATAGCTCTCAGCGCCTTCTGCGCAGCTGCGGAATCCTCAAATTTGATGAAGACCTTCCCCACTCCGGGCACTTCCCTCCCACCAACGGGGCGAGGTATCTTGATATCAAGGACCTTGCCATACTTCGAAGCTTCTTCCTCAATGTCCTCCATCACGCCATCGTATTCCCCGTCTTTCATTAGCTCTTCCGCGGTCGTAATATTCAAGAGCTGCAAGACACGACTGTCGCTGGTCGTATCCGACGAAGTCGTACCCGCCAACATAGACATAGCATTGACGCCCATTTCAACACCAGAAGCTTGCTGAATGCCGAGGGAGGCGCGTGTGACTTTAAGATACTGGCCGCCAAGCTCCATGCCATTGAGGCCGTTCAGAGCAACATCGGTCGACTCGGGATCTTTGTACTCACAAAAGGCAACTCCCTGTTCGCCTGTTAGTCTAGACCGAGAGATTTGTACGGGGCGCTGTCGTACCTTGGATTGTTCTGTAGATGTGTATCTGACAAGAACGAATGATTTGAGCTCGCCGAAGGCGGCAAGCAGCTCTTGCACCTGATCCTCAGTGAGGTGGTCTTGGATCTGAGAAATGCAGAGCTTATTCTGTGTATCTGGAACACTGCCTGAAACAGCTCCTTCCTCCATGTCGACATCATCAGCTACGGCTGGCATGATGTAGTCCTTTGGACGCTTGATAATAAGGCCCTGATTGTCGCCGTTCGCCGCGCCGTTATACGACCCCATACCACTGTCCACCATGCTGGTTCCATCCAGCGCTAGGGCCATTGTAGCGTCTTCAGGCGCCTTGAACTCTAGCAGAGCAAAAGTACCGTCTTTCGACAGTTGAGCTGAGAGACAAGTGTCAATGCCCGAGACGACATTCAAACCATTCAGCTCAAGATTGAAGAACTCTTGGATGGAATCGTTCGTTGAGGAAGGTGGGAAGTTGTAGACGAAGAGTCGCTTGGATTGCCGCGCACTGGAGGGCTTTAGGGCATTATTGCTTGCTTGTCCTGACGGCTGATTCAGGGCCTGGAGTCTGGAAGGGTCCACGGGAGCTGGCCGTTGGGGTCCCCCTGGAAGGGAAAACATGCCGGACATCTTTGCTGATTCCGCACTAACGTGCTCATATCCTGGTGGTTTGATGTCCCACTGCGTCATTCTCCGCCTACGTTCCAGGATGGACACAACATTGGTAAGGTCGGGCGTAGGTTCTCGCTTCTTGGCTGGCGGAGACGCACTCTTCTTCCTTCCTTGCATGGCTCCTCCTCCCCCTCCTCCTCCTCCAAATCCGTCACGATCCCGACGACCTCGATGTCGGTCATCGTCCATGAGTTCACGGTCGCGACGCGGTGGGCGGTCATCATCACGACGAGCTTCGCGACGGTCACGATCTCCGCGATCTCGATCCCACTCCCTGTCACCTCCACGCCTGTCTCTGTACCTATCTTCGCGCTCTCGCTCCCGGTAGTCTCGGCTAGAAGAATAGGTGTCGCCTTCGTAGTCACGTCGGGCACCACGACCTCCACCAGGAGATCTTGAACGGCGACGGGGGTCACGGTCATGGTCGCGGTCGCGATCTCTATGACGATCTCTATCACGGTGTCTGTCGCGGTCACGATCCCGGTCTCGGTCGCGAACGTCACCGTCCCTGCGTCGGGGCATCTTTGAACGTCAGTATCCATGCTTAGAAAACTATATCAATCATGGAAAGGACATCTTGAAGACTGCATTGCTAGAAAATCCAGCCAGTAGGCCCCAAATTCACGAATTTAGCCCAGCCGTAGATTGATGAATCGATCTTTTTTGTAGTTCGGTGTATTGTTGTGCATCTCATAGGCTGAGTAATCGATGCAGTATCGAGAAATGCTCTCAAGGTGCACGCTCGAAGACTGAATCCAAGCACCGATGTACGAACAGGCTACGAGACAGACGCTGATCCTTCACGCGCATGGTCGCAATTCTGCTTCGCTTTTGGGATTGTGATTGTGCTCCGAAAAAGAAAAGGTATGTTCTCACTTACAGTGTCGTCACGTCGAGAGCTGTGTCGTTCTATAAAATATATTAGTGAAAAGCAGAGTAGACAAGAGGAGCAATCATCTACCTCGGGTTGAGTAGTTGTCGCCGTTCATGGGTGCTCCGGTTGAGCTCGTAGCTGATACTGACGATCGTCGCACAGCGTGTAGGGAGACAACGGAAGACTTGCAGACAACCAAAGGAGAAGTCAAATGGCGATGGTTGAGCAAAAGTGAATGGGTTGCTGTGTTTTACAGAGGATAGCGTGGATAGGTAGGTAGGTAGAGCTAATGTTATTTCGCTCACCTCTGTCGGCGGCCAGCCACTTTTGCTCTCACTAGCGCCAAAAGGCGAAGTGTCATGCAATTTGTCCAACTTGAGACGCGGCCGCGGGACTAGACTAGGACTAGGCAATCGCGTCCGCAGGCCTGAATGCCCACGCGTCAAACATATCATTTACACCTTTGCTACACCCTCAGTCGTTCGCTGGGGTATACGCGGTGCTTTGCTAACACAATGGTCATGCCGAAAGAGAATCAATGGCACAGGTTGCCTGTCAGCCTGACTGAGCTTTGCATAGATACAACACTTCGATGCGGCCAGTCCTTCAGGTACGATGCGCAGATCATATCGTTTCGATTGGAAGACTGATATACAATAGATGGCGTAAGTCTGGAGCGGACGAATGGTCAATGGCCCTTCACGGTCGCATCCTATCACTACGCCAAGACAGAACTCATCTACATTACCGCAGCATCTTTCCCTCGTCTAAGGAACATCTGGGCCTCTCAACACCGCCGTCCTCTGTTGCCTCTTCCCCAGCGAAAACTTCTGCCGGAGATGACACGCTTTCCCTTCTCAAGCATTATCTCAATCTTTCCCCCAATCTTGGAGATCTCTACAGACAGTGGAGCACTTCCGATCCTCACTTCCGCAAGACAGCTCCCAAGTTTACAGGTGTACGAATCCTGAAGCAAGATCCGTGGGAGGCGCTCGTAGGCTTCATATGCAGCTCGAACAACAACATTGCGCGGATTAGTCAAATGATTGACAAGCTATGTCGGGAGTATGGGCCTCTGATCGGACATCTAGACGTTGAGAGTGAGGAAGATGAATCACAGCGTATAGCATTCTACGATTTCCCATCGCCGGAGCGGCTAGCTAGAAAAGGCGTTGAGTCGAGGTTGCGAGAATTGGGCTTCGGCTATCGTGCCAAATATTTGCAACAGACGGCCGTTATGGTGGCAGAAGAGCGAGGTCTAGACTGGCTCGATGAGCTGAGAAATCCAGAGAGCACAGGGAGAGGAGACGCCGGGGAACTGGTCGAGGGTGGAAGAGAAGGCTATAGGAAAGCGCACGAGTCGCTCTTAGAGCTACAAGGCGTGGGACCTAAAGTTGCAGATTGCGTATGTTTGATGGGACTGGGCTGGGGGGAGGCCGTCCCGGTCGACACACATGGTAAAGTTTTGTCCAATGCCTGCTTCACTTCCATGTGATTAATATCTGTGATGTAGTATGGCAGATTGCGCAGCGAGACTACAAGTTTGGCAAAGGCAAGCATAGTAGCCTGACCAAGGCAACGTATGACGCCGTTGCGAACAAATTCAGGAGCATGTGGGGAAAAGAAGCAGGCTGGGCTCATTCCGTATTGTTTACTGCAGATCTGAGAGCCTTCTCAGAGAGGCTTGTCGCTAAGCTCGAATCGCAGGATGTATTTGAGGCAGTCAAAGTAGAAGCTGATGGAGCTATTGAACCGGTGACTGTCGTCAAGACCGAGATAGTGAAAGATAAGCGTATCAAACGTGAATTTGAAGAGGAGGAGCGAAACGTAGTGGAGATTCAGCAAAACGTAGTGAAAAAACCAAAACGGAGACGGAAGAATTGATTAAACGTACTGTATTCACTGCTTCTGCATATGAAAAGGAAACCAGATGACTGCGTAGTTGAAATCATCGAACATGAAGCTGTTACTCTGAGTGCCAGAATTTGCTGGTCAGGAGCTTGATCCATGGGCCATCCTGCCAACCAGGGTGCCGGGCACGCCAGGGTCTGTTTCCATCGTTTAATAGCGAATAGGTAAAAAGGTCACTTTGCCTCAATAATCTTTCATCAGGACTCGTAACTTGCGACACCAACTGTGTACACCTTCGAGGCTTTGCATCAGATTTCACCAAGCCACCGCCTAACGCCCGATAGCAACACCAGCAAATGACGTAACGCACGTCAGACCTTGACAGCCTACCTATCTATGGACTGAATTTCGAGACGTAGTTACGTACATTGACTGACGACAGTTATTGCGATCTACAAGTCTGCTATAGAGCATTACCACTTTTTTACTTCTCTTGCTGGTCGCGGTTGACACGATGAGCGGAACTCAGCATAGGCCAAAATACTTCAAAAACGACGCAGACAACATTACGAGGCGTGATCCACACAAACAGCTCATCGCATCTCTGACTCGCTTAGTCACCAATTATCCACCCGATACCATTCCACCAGGTGGCGGTCTTTACTATGGGCCAGTTTCGATTGCGTATCTGTTCATGGTTTTGCAGCAAATGTACTCCGACCTCCTCATAGAAGAATATCCCATGGGTACTTGGTCAGCCGTTTATTTGAAGCAAGCAGAGGTGCGAATTTGCCCATCGTTTTTCTAGGAGGCCACTTTCGATGCTCACAAGTTTTTTAGGATCATATGAGAGAATATCCAGGGCCCAGTACCAATAAGTGCGGCGTTAACGATGATATCATGGCAATGCTTGCCATTGGCGCTGCAACTGCGAAGGACAAGGACATGGCGAAGGAGCTATGCGATTATTCGGCTATTGTTGCCGACGAAGAAGCCGGCAACGAATGGCTCTATGGACGCGCAGGCTACCTCTATCTTCTACGGCTTGTAAAAGCATCATTTCAAGATGACAAGAAAACACTCGACATGATCGAAGACACGACCGACGACGTTATTGACGCAATTATGGATTCTCCACGACCATGGAAGTGGCACGGCAAAGCGTACTTGGGAGCCGTACATGGTAGCATTGGAATCATCACCCAAGTTGTGCTCACCGACCCTGAGATGGCGCCGAAACTCGAGGCAGATCTTGGAGCACTGTTGAGCTATCAATATGACGGCGGAAACTGGCCTTCGTCAATCCCACCCGGGAAGGACAGACTAGTTCAGTTCTGCCATGGTGCGCCGGGTGTCGTCTCATCGCTCCTTTCCATCCGAGAACATTTTCCTAACTTGCGGGACAAGATTGACCGCGCGATCAGGAAGGGTCGAGAAGCAATTCTGGAGCGTGGACTCTTGACCAAGGAGCCTTGTCTGTGTCACGGCATTTCAGGAAATGCTCTAGCACTGGAAGACGAGAAATTTGAGCACTTTCTTACGTATACAACCGGTCACGAGATCAAGGCAATGGAAAAGGACAATATGATGGAGAAGTCCGATGATCCATCGTCACTGTACTGCGGAGAGGCTGGAAGGGCATGGGCCTGGACTGTTGCAGATAAGGATTTGGAGAAGAGGTTTATCGGGTATGGCGCAACCGAGAAACTTTCCCTCCTCAAGATTTGGAAAATGATGCTGACACTTGGCAGCTACAACGACCTCTAGACAAGATGAAACACGATCTGACGAGAGATGGAAATACGACGGGATGGGAATCATGATTCTTACGCTAGCAGCAGTCCGAAGATGGAAGATTGTGGGAAAGGGGCACTACGGCTGGACGATAACGCATGAATTTTTGCTGTGCATCTTCCTTGCAGGTACGAAGCTTTAGAGGCTCAGCTTTCACGAAGCAAGGATGGATGTCTCCTGAATTGAACAATGCCCTTTGCAACCCAGTGTTTGCTTTGTAGATGCACATGGACAGGGTGATCCGTGTTGCCGGTGTAAGGAGGTGGAAGTGGTCGATAGGCGTGGAGCAGCACACTACTAGCACGCGTTTCGAGCCACGCTAGGGCTACACGCAATCTCGCGAATTCTTGGCTAGCCAGCTGGCGAATAGTATCACCACGAAGGCGCCTCGGCGGGCTTCTTATGGATATCAATGCTTGTAATATCGGCCGGGGCTCGTTTCTGGACCAATCCTGTTGATCAGTGCGGGCTTTGTGTTTTGGGACGGGAAAAGCCAGCATCAACATTCCAGTCCCCTGGACTTCCCTTCACCGGGACGCCCTGCCATACATTCTGTCCGTCGCACCCAGGAGAAGGCTCAACTACGGGCTATTACTCAGGCTACTGCACCTCTCCAATACTCTTTGTCTGTGGCTTGTTGATCCGTAGACACTCTCTTGCCGTCACAGTCCCTCTTTACTTTTGATCCTCACCTCAGTCACTCCTTGAAAGGTGCCAATCAGCAGTTCCACCTAGATTAGAGCTCGCATTGAGCTTTCATTGCACCGTCTCAGCTGCGTCCAATCACAACACCACGCCGCCATCCTGACTTCCGCTCGACGAGTAAGGATCCGAGACTGTTCCGGACTAATGCAGTCTGGCTGACGCCTCAGTACAGTTCCTGAATTCTTCGACGCTCCCGCACGTCATGCCCTACCTGACCCTCCTCTCCTCTTTGTAATTCATCACCACCGACGACCTTCGTTAATAATTAATTTCCCCCCTCGGAATATCCAGCAAGCTCATCCGGCTGCCATTCTGGCACGGGAGTCCTACTGCGATTGTTCACCGTCACCGTGGCTTCGGCCATGAGGTGCTTCTCCTCATCGCGAAGCTCGACGGTCGGCGACGCTTTGATCTTCCTCTTCGCCTCGCTCTGCGCCCTCCCCAGCGCAACCGCCATAACATTCAATCCCATACCGTCGCCGAACCTTGACCTTTCGAAACTCGGTCGCGTCGCGCTCGCCGGAGACTTTGATTCGATATCGCTCTACCAATTCCAGGGTCAAAATCAAAATGCATTCAGCACGAACGGTAGTACCGCGTTGCTCACGACATTTCCCAATGGCGACTTCGACACATTGGCACAGGCAGATGCTACCATTATGACCATGTGTCCGTTCTTGGCTACCGATGGTGCCTTGAACGGAGTGGTGGTGGGTGGTAATTTCACGAGTCTGGGGAATACCGAGGCTCAAAGCATCGCGCTTTTCAACCCGAACAATTCTCAGATCACGCCTCTACCTGGTCTTTCGGGGAAGGTCAACAGTCTCTATTGCGATCAGAAGTCGGCAACAGTATATGTGGGAGGATCTTTCGTTGGTGGGAACTCTTCAAATGCCATCGCTTGGGTCACCGGTTGGACAAATTTGCCATTTGCGGGATTCAATGGACCTGTCACGTCGATAACGATGGCTCCATCAGGTAACATTATATTTGGAGGTGCATTCGATGGTCTTGGTAATACGACGACTCCGGACAAGCCTGACGGTCAAGTGGTGAACCTTGGTTCTGGTGACGTTACAGCGGGTAATCCCTCGACTACCACTGGTTTCAGCGACCCCCACAACATCATTTGTAAGACCGGCGACCAAGACGGGTCTGGTAATACGTTTCTCCTTGCAGATAATACCCCTGGGTCTTGGCAAGCAGAGTTTGGGTTCGGTTTCAACCCTACCAAGTTGCGACTATACAATACAAAAGTAGATGGTCGGGGAACCCAAACTTGGCGTTTTACGGACCTCAGCAGTGGTGGAATCATGAACATGACGTACACAGATCCAAAGTCGGGGGCCCAGGCATTTTGCGATGCGACATGTCCATTACCAGCAAACAATCAAAGTGCTCAAGATTTCCATTTTGTCAACGTCGTTGGGATGAATGGGTTCCGCATTGATATATCGGCTTGGTATGGCAGCGGCGGAGGACTCAGTGGAATTGAACTGTTTCAAGATGGTACGTACTTTATTCATTTCTCGCTGCTTTCACTGTCTAACTTTCGCAGACATCTACGCTTTCGCTATCAGCTCCTTCAATGAACCTGTTTGCGACGATGTCAGTAACGGGGCGAATTCCACCTCAACTGGACCATGGACTCAGGCTCCTTCGGGTACAAGTACCTCAGCTTATTTGACGGCCCAACTACAAGGTTCACCTGTCAATCCTGACTCTGCCGCCGTGACCTTTTTTCCGGACATCAAACAATCAGGAAACTATTCTGTGACTGTGTATACGCCGGGATGTATTGGAGACAACACATGCAGCACGAGAGGAGAGGTCAATCTTACGGGTATTATGGGAAACTCCCCAGGAACGGGAACTGCTTCTGCGCCCATCTCTACGACGCTCTTTCAGACAAACAATTTTGACAAGTACGACCAAATCTACTACGGCTACGTAGATGCGGACAGTGGGTCGTTTCGTCCCAGTGTTACCCTTACACCCGCTGCGAATCAAAAAGGTCCTCTTACTATCGTGGCTCAGCGTGTGCGGTTCGAGCTGCTCAACTCTACTGGTGGTCTCAATGGCTTATTCGAGTATAACCCAAACCAGGCTACTGTCGATACAGACTTTTCCAATTCAATGATCGATAGTGCTGGTATGCAGTTGGATCCTGGGGCTCAGGTGAACTCGCTTATTGTCGTTGGCAACAACATATTTGTCGGTGGCGAGTTCTCGTCAAGCAATATCAGCAATATTTTCTCCATCGGAAACAGTGCCACCCCTTTGCCTGGTGGTGGTCTGAATTCGGGCGTTCAAGACATCTACGCTGACGGGAACACTCTATATGTTGGTGGTAACTTCACAAGCACTCAAGATAATTCGATCAAAGGGTTGAATGGCGTGGCAGCTTTTGATACCTCTTCTAACGCTTGGCAACCTCTCGGAGCTGGTGTCAATGGCATCGTCTTGCAGGTGGTTCCTATACAGCTCAACATTACAGCCAATCAGCCCGAGACTGCTATTACCATCAGCGGTTTCTTCAACCAAGTCAACGGTTTCGTTAGTAATGCGTCTTTCTCAGCGGATAACTTTGCTATATGGGTTCCATCGCGCCAGAACTGGCTGAACAACCTCGATATTACTACAATGGCTGTCACCGGCCAACTTGTCACCCAAACTGGCGTTCCAGGCAACCCACCGTTGCTAGCCGGGTCCATTTCATCCGGCACCGTTGGTGCCAGCGATGCTATCGGACTATCAAGCTCCAATGGCCTCGCTGTCCAGCAAGTTGGTTCCAGTGGTCCAAATATCCAACGAGCGCCACCCTCCTTCGCACCTCCGTCTCCTTCGAATTCCAGTAACTCTACGAATGCTACTTCCATCCACAAACGGGTTGTTGGCGATCTTCCTGGCGCTGACGTGAACGGCGCTACAACGGGTCTTTTCTATACCGAATCTAATCTCAATATCTCAATCATTGGTGGCCACTTCGCAGCACGTTCGTCATCTGGTCCTCCCATCTCCAACCTCATCTTCGTCAATGGCAGTGCCTCAGACGCCGTCACAGGGCTTCTACCTTCTATTGATTCGTCCTCAACTTTTCTTGCTCTCGGAACCACAGGTACTTCCCTTTTTGCTGGTGGCACAATCACAGGACGTATTAACAACGATGACATTAACGGCCTGGTCGTGTACGATTTATCGACTGCAGCATACGTTCAACCACAACCGCCTACCTTAGCTGGCTCGAATGTTGCTGTCAATGCCATCGCCCCACAACCCAGTTCCGCCTCAGTGTATATAGGCGGCGTCTTCACTAACGCTGGGTCCTTTCCCTGTCCCGCACTCTGTGCCTACGACACCTCTCGGAGCCAATGGACGAGGCCTGGTCAAACTCTTTCCGGTGAGGTCACGGGTTTGATGTGGGCCGATGGAAACAAGTTGTTCGTCTCGGGCAATCTGACGCTAGGCGGAAATTCCACCCAAATCGCAACCTATGACGCTCAAGCACAAACGTATACTGTCTTCAACGGCGCCGATACCCTCCCGGGACCCGTCACCACAGTTACGGCAGGAGACTCTAGCTACAACACCCTCTGGGCCGCTGGCAAAAATAAATCCCTCCAAGCATCGTCGCCGAGCTACCTTTCAAAATACGACGGCACCACCTGGCAGACCGTCTCCCCTTCTCTCGGGACATCTACCATCTACGACCTTCAAGTCCTAAGCACGACCCAAAACCATGGTTCCAGCTCTCTCCTCGCCGAAAACCAAGTCCTCCTCCTCACCGGCCAACTCCAGCTCCCTGGCTTCGGCAACGCGAGCGCCGCGCTTTTTGACGGCAGCACGTTCACCCCATTCTTGCTCAGTAACACGATGGACGGCGGCGCAGGCACGCTACGTGCTGCGTTCGTCGAGAACCCGTCGGGCTTGTTTCAGGGCGGTGTGCACCACCTTGCGGTTGGCTTCGTAGTGCTCATTGGGCTGGCGATTGCGCTCGCACTCATCTTCTTGATTGTCGTCGCGGGCATCCTGGTGGAGAGGTACAGGAGGCGAAGAGAGGGGTACGTCCCGATTAGTACGGGAAGTATCCTGAGTCGGAATAACAATATGGAGAGGGTGCCGCCGGAGCATCTGTTTGGGTCACTGGGAGGGGAGAAGATTGGAGAGGGGAGCCCGAGGCTATGAGGGGTCAAGAGCGTGGGGGATCATTCGCTCCTTTGGACTCTGACTGTCCTTATCTGGACTTTTGAGATGAGCTCGTGTGAAAAGGTCTTATGGTCATCTATGGCCAGCACGCTTCCTGGACGAGAGACTATTAAGTTGCTGACGACGGAGAAAAATAAGGGGCGCTTTATACATTCGCGCATCTCGCTATACTGACTTGTCGACCTGGACTGCGCTGTCCGTCCTACTGGACATGAAAACGAAAATGCCGGATAACGAGCTGTCACGAACACCGAACACCGAATGCCGAGCACCGAACACCGATTTTTTCTTTTTCTTGACATTGATTTTCTCGCCTTCCTTAGAGTGCAGCACCACCAGGGCCACTCGCTACTTTGCATGGGAATAGGCGTTCATGAGCGTTCGCCGAATTGCCTTTCTACATACCTTATCCTCTTCTCAACATCATTGCAATCTCACTTCTGCTTGTTTTCCTTTGCCTGGCTTTCCTTTTGTCCATATATCTGGACAGCTTTGCGGCATATGGCTCTTCTGCGGATTTGGGTTTCTCATCATCATCTTCTTCTCTGAGCTTGAGACCTGGCCTGTCTCGCACGATTTGTTGCCTTGATACCTCGGCCCGTAATGTGTACTTTTACTACACGGCGAATTTGTTTTCTTTGATACTGATGAATATGAGCGAAGGAGTGAGCGGGAGGGTATTGCGTCTGGGGATGAGGAGAATGTGGGGAGGCAGTAATTCTGTATCTAGGACTGGAACAGGTCGCTGAGAAAGGTGGGGAGACAGCTGAAGGGCGAGGGTAGGATAGGAACATTATTGACTGGCTTCAAGCTACGTCTACTTCAGTGGCCGTGATTATGAGATGTACCATGTAGAACCTGCATTTAGGGAGTGACTACATTTCTTTGAGTTATTGAGGTAGAAGGGCCTCAATGAGTCGCCTTTCTTTGCGATGTCCTCCGTGTTTGGCAGTAACCATTCACGTTGGACAAGCTCTTTGGATAGCCTCCAAAATTGTGTCAGGCCCGCTACTGAAGCAAATCGGCTTCCCGGGAAGTGCGTAATGCACCATATTCAACAATTGCTCGAATAGCTCGGTCATTGCTGGGTTGAGACGCATCCCTCCCTATCACATTTATCTTAGCATCAGGATGTATTCGTGAGCTCTTTTGAAGCATCTGTAGGGGGTTTCTTCAATCCATTCTTCGTAGGGGGAAACTTACCCCAACCATGACAGTGTCCCACTCACGTTCCGCCAATGCCTTCTGAAGCAAATCCGTCCCATTATCGGGTGTGACGTCTAGCCTCTTCAGTTCATAGCCGGCCTCTGTCACAGCCTTTGCAGAGGCGTCAACTGCGGATATGAAAAAGCTCATGTCTCGACCGCCAGTAGCTTTGGTGGCGTGAAGATCAATGCCCAACATAAGCACGGCTGGGGAGGCCATATTTGGTGATAAAGGCCTTTTTGATCTTTGCTCAGTGATTATAGGGAGCAGAAGCAGTCTTGGCTGATGAAACGGAAAACAATGAGATGATTGTGACTTTTAATGGGCATGAAGCCTTACTCTTATATCTCAATGATAAGCCTTCTTTCCACGAACGTAGGTGGCGCTTGAAAGCTTAAGCTCCCCTGTGCATGATATCCCGCACCGTGGCACATATGAATAATCCAGACGGAATCTTATCAGGATACTTGACACTCAGTTGAATATGTCTAGAACAGTATGATTTCTAACCATCGGGTCATCTTCGCAGCAGGGGCCAGAGAGCCTTGCTCGAAATGGTACTAGGCAAGATGAATCATCTGTTCGTTTCACAATCAGCTTCCATTGATAGATGTACCCACGGTCCCACTACGCTGCTTTGCTACTGAACGATGAAACGCAAGGTTTGTGCGTCAAGTCACGGGCCTTGTCGTTGGCGAACTCCGTGCTAGTCAATGCTGTCGACGACTGGGTCACTTCAGTAGCACTCCTATCAGTCAGTAGTCATGAGTAGCAAAGTCAGTTGAGGCGGCCACTGGAGTTTGGACCCAGCGGGCCAGCGCTTCATGATGGACTACTGTACTTGAGGCAAGACAGATATAAGGTAGCGACCAAGTGCACTAACCAGGTTATCTATAGCTTATACTGCTGTCTATTCCCTTTTTGGCATAGGTTGCACAGTTTAATGAGGAATTTGTGGAGCACATTCAAAGTCCTACGGAAACCACCGATTCTAAAATGAGTTCTCCAAAGTCTTGATTAACCTACTGAGAGACCTGTTTACTGCTCAACTAGTCATGGTATGCGTCGCTTCAAGGAGGCATGGTTTCTTGATTAACTGGTATGCGCACTTAATCACGAGTAGTACCAACTCTCGTCTTACGATATGAAGCACAATATACGTAAGGTATGCTGCCGATAGAGTGGAATAGCAAAGAGTTGCTAGACTAAAGAGTTTGAAGACAAAACTAACCGTCATGTGGGCGATCTGATGGCAACGCCCTGGATTTGGGGACGGTTTCCCATTGGAGCTGTTCTGAATCGAAATGATGTAGCTATCGTACTTAGCTCTTTGACATCTTTCTGTGGCACCAAAGTATTTCACAACGAATTATTGACAGAGAGCCAAGATCAGGCATTTATAGGAATTGTCAGACCGATCCCCGTCCCGCCTTGCGCTCTGCTGGTTTGACAGCTATCAGAAGGTGTGCTTATATTTCTGCCTGCCCCAGGCCTCTCTGTTTCTTGGAGGTTGAGTGTTCCCGCGCCACAGAATCATTATTAAGGCCCTGCATCCATAGTATACCTTGATTATGAACGTGCCCGGGCCTCCGGCAAGCGCGAAGAGGTTGCTTAGTCATACTCCAGCATTTAATGCAAAGAGCTAGAGCGTTGAGAAATGCCCATCGGCCAGACTGAAGGCACTGTAGATATTATCAGGCAAAATGATAGGGACGCTGCTGATTTCGAGCTCTCGGTTATAGAGTTGGAGTACCATGTCGATACAACCTTTGAGCAGTTTTGACTGGACCCGATAGACTTGTTCAGGCATATTCGTTCGCAGCCATTGACATCTACCAGTTGGATAGGGTATCGTGATTTGAGCGTAGAAGCCTCGGATGAAAGGGTAGTAGCAGCGCCGGGTTTGCAATCATGTGCACCCTTCCAGCATCTTGCCGATGACGCCCATAAGATTTCTATTTTCCAAAGCAGCAGCAACACGCTCCTTGTCGCCAAGCTGTTTGTTGACTGCGTCTGCAGTGCTGTGTGTGCCCTCTTTGATCCTGACATCGACCCTGAAGCGAGGAGGGAGCGCTTGCTCTAGCCGAACCCTCACTCCTAAACCGATAACAGTTGCAAGAGAGCAATGTGATATAGTTGGAGTGAGTAGCACACGCGCGGTCGTGATGCGTGACTTTGAAGGCGCTGCGGACGACTGGATGGAGATGTCAGGGAGATTCACAACAGCGAGTTGACCTAATGTAAGCGGATGCTCAGGATCAGAGACATGCGCAATCAGATCTAATCACATTGTCAGCTGAGTGCTCTAAGTTTTTTGTTATTTTTTTTCTTTCTTTTTTCTTGGATTGCATGTCTTCTGTGAGCGGATATAAAAGGCGTCGAAATAACAAATCAGGACCTACCATAGATTTCTTGTTCATCGATTTCCTCCACGTCATCGCTTGGGTAAACTTTTGCATCTTCTTCAGAGCTAGTTGGCGATGGCAGACCACTGCTGAAGGGATCTGGATAGGAAGGAACAAGGTCTTCGAATAACATCGCACGCGCAGCGTCGCGCTTCTTGCTCGGTTCATCACGCCGGCGGGAGGGAAGATCGGAAAGCTGGAGAATAGTAGGGTTTGCATTGTCCTTGAGTTCTTCCTCCATTGTATATGGCTTCAGATAAGCCTGAAAGCCTAGAAACTATATTCTCCAATTGATGAAGCTGCACAGTGCATCAGTAGTAACGTGAAGAAAGTGGCGATAGTGGCAGCGTGGGGTGGGGTTCTCGAAAAGTTGCGGCGAAGATTTGAGCCGCATGTTAAGATCACCCTAAGCTTCATTGAGCGATGGGATCAATTTTATCACCTTCACTTCCACTCGGGAGTTACAGTCACCTCGCCACCCACGCCCTGCTGCAGAATTTCTAACTATAAGAAATTGCTTCAGACACGGCTGGTTTCTCTCTCAGATTCCTGGATGAGTCACGCTCACTTAAATCAACACCCTCATTCATCTGATGAGCCTCGCCACATAGTACTGGGAGTGCCCTTCACCAATTTGCATATTTGTTCGAAGCGCAGCGCGCGTTCAGACTGTCCAAGATGGCGCAAAAACAAGATAAACCCGAGAACAATCTCGCCCAGTTCAAATATGCGGCAATGTCAAATTTGGTCCTCCAGGCGGACCGCCGCTTCGTGACGCGACGCACTGACGAAAACACTGGCGATCCCGAGTCCCTCGCTGGCCGCATTAATATCAAAGATATGGGCTCTCGAACTGCGCGAGAGGTGGCACCTGTGGAGCAAAAGAAGCCAAAACCAAAGGGTCCTGGGGTTGAAAGAGGAGCGATCAGAGAAGGCGAGGATGTGCTAGAGCGGGAACAGAAGAAGCGCAAGAGGGGTGGAGATGCATCGGGCACGATGGCTGGCTCAGGCATCTTGGGTGGCGTGGATTTTGCAGTCGAGGACTTGAAATACAAGCCGCGGACGCCAGCGACAAGATCGGCCTACGAGTTGATAGTCACCATTTGTGGCAAGAATTTAGGGGACGTCCCTGGCTACGTCACGAGGTCTGCGGCAGATGCCGTGCTAGAGTATCTCAAAGATGAGAATCTAAGAGACTTCGACAAGAAGAAGGAAATCGATGATATCTTCGGCCAGTCGATGAGCTCTAAGGAGTTCAATGAGCTCGTCAACTTGGGCAAGAAAATTACCGACTATGGAGTTCAGGATGATGATGAAGCTATGGATGAGGGGGAAGGCATGGACGAGCAAGAGCTTGACGAACGGCAAGGTGTCGCTGTTGAATTCGGGGAAGATGAGGATGACGAGGAAGCTGGCCAAACTTTCGAAGTACGAGATGAAAACGATACCTCTGACGAAGAAGACGACGATGTAGACGGAACCAAGGAACAAAATGCTCCAGCTGAGTCAGAAGATGCGGATGGAGCGCCTGGCGATGTACAAGGTGACGGCGAGTTGGTCATCGAGACCGGCATACGGGACGACACGTCAACGAAGAAGAGAGACACTAAAACCGTGCCTGCGCATATGATTGATGCATTTTGGCTTCAGCGACAGATTGGTCGGATATACGAAGATCCTCACACTCAGCAAGAACGAACACAGGAGGTACTGCAGCTACTCTCTGGCGTATCAGAAGACGGTGAGGAGAAACAACTGCGTGAGATCGAGAATGATCTTATGGAGCTCTTTGATTACGAACATCACGAGTTGGTCGAGATGCTTGTGCAAAATCGTGACAAGATCGTTTGGGTTACCCGATGGCGGAAGGCAGCTGAGGACGACGCAGCTCGCACAGCAATCGAGAGGGAAATGATTGCTGAAGGACATCGAAATATTCTCAGCGAACTACGAACTAGAGAAGAAGGTCCAACAACCGGTGACCAACAGCCCGCAGGCAAGAAGATGAAGCTCGATCTCATGGACATTGATGTGCCTAGACAAACGAATGACACAGAGATGGCGAATTCTGGTCAAGATGGTGCGCTGCGGGGTGGCCTACAACCCAAGCGTCTCATTAATCTGGAAAACCTCATCTTTGATCAAGGCAACCATTTGATGACCAACCCGAATGTAAAGCTCCCAGCCGGAACCGTGAAACATCCACGCAAAGGTTATGACGAAATCCATGTGCCCGCGCCCAAAGCGAAACGCGATGCAAACGAACCTAAGAACATGCCGACCTCTGATTTGCCAGAATGGGCGCGGATAGGTTTTGGCAGTTCGAAGGAACTGAATCGAATACAAACCAAATGTTTCCCTACAGCGTTCGAGGACGATGGAAATATGTTGATTTGCGCTCCGACAGGATCCGGAAAGACCAACGTTGCCATGCTTACTATGCTCAGAGAGATCGGCAAACATCGTGACCCGCAAACTGGTGCCATAGACCTTGACGCATTCAAGATTATCTATATTGCACCTTTGAAGGCTTTAGTACAAGAACAAGTTGGGAACTTTGGTAAACGTCTGGAGCCCTATGGGATTAGGGTATCAGAACTCACGGGTGACCGTCAGCTCACGAAGCAGCAGATCGCTGATACACAGATCATCGTCACTACCCCCGAGAAATGGGATGTCATTACCCGCAAAGCTACGGATATGAGTTATACAAATCTTGTGAGACTGATCTGCATCGACGAAATCCATTTGCTCCATGATGATAGAGGCCCCGTTCTGGAGAGCATAGTCAGTCGTACTATCCGCAAAATAGAGCAAACCGGCGATCCTGTCCGTCTCGTCGGGCTCAGCGCTACGCTGCCCAATTATCGTGATGTTGCGAGTTTTCTGCGTGTGGATCCAATCAAAGGTCTCTTCCACTTCGATGGTTCTTTCCGGCCTTGTCCACTACGGCAAGAATTTATCGGTGTCAACGACAAAAAGCCGATCAAGCAACTGAAGATCATGAATGATGTCTGCTATGAGAAGGTCATGGATCAGGTCGGTAAACAACGCAACCAGATGCTCATCTTTGTACACTCAAGGAAAGAAACTGCCAAGACTGCGAAGTATATCCGCGACAAGGCCTTGGAAATGGAGACCATTGGTCAAATTCTGCGCAGCGATGCTGCGAGTCGAGAGATCTTGACTGAAGAGGCTAATGGTGTCTCAAATCCTGATCTCAAGGATGTGATGCCGTATGGTTTTGGCATTCACCACGCAGGCATGAGCCGCGCTGATAGGAGTGCCGTTGAGGATCTATTTGCTGACGGACAGCTGCAAGTTCTTGTGTGTACTGCGACATTGGCTTGGGGGGTTAACCTCCCGGCACATACAGTCATCATCAAAGGAACGCAGGTCTATTCGCCTGAAAAGGGAAATTGGGTTGAGCTGTCGCCCCAGGATGTTCTTCAAATGCTTGGACGCGCTGGCCGGCCACAATATGATACATTTGGCGAAGGCATCATCATCACCACACAGAGTGAAATGCAATACTACCTGTCCTTGATGAACCAGCAGCTCCCAATCGAGTCTCAATTTGTCTCCAAACTTGCCGACAATCTCAATGCTGAGATCGTGCTTGGCAATGTCAGGAGCAGAGATGAGGCTGTGGAATGGCTTGGCTATACATACCTCTTCGTACGGATGCTGCGATCTCCTGGTCTTTACAGCGTCGGAGCGGACTACGAAAATGACAACGCGCTAGAGCAGAAGCGAGTTGATTTGATTCACTCGGCGGCTACTGTCCTTGAGAAGTCCCACCTTGTTAAATACGACAAGCGATCTGGAAAACTCACGTCTACCGAACTTGGGCGTATCGCATCTCATTACTATATCACGTACAACTCCATGTTAACTTACAACGACCATATCCAGCCTTCGATCACACCCATTGAGTTGTTCCGGGTATTTGCACTAAGCGAGGAATTTCGATACATACCCGTGCGGCAAGATGAAAAACTGGAGCTTGCTAAGCTGCTTGGTCGAGTCCCCATTCCGGTGAAGGAGTCTATTGAGGAAGCTCCTGCTAAGATCAACGTCTTGTTGCAGGCGTATATCTCCCGATTAAAACTTGATGGGTTGGCTTTGATGGCAGATCTTGTCTATGTCACGCAATCTGCCGGGCGAATATTACGTGCAATATTCGAGATATCTCTGAAGAAAAGCTGGGGTGTGGCGAAGACTGCATTAGACCTCTGTAAGATGGCCGAAAAGCGTATGTGGCCCACGATGACACCACTGCGCCAATTTGCATCGTGTCCACGAGATGTGATCAACAAGGTCGAAAAAATGGATGTCAATTGGAGCAGCTATTTCGATCTGGATCCTCCCAGGATGTCTGAGCTGATTGGCATGCCCAAGGCGGGCAAAACAGTCTGTGCGCTGGTTCAAAAGTTTCCAAGGCTTGAGGTGCAGGCTCAGGCTCAGCCAATGACGAGGTCCATGCTACGTTTCGAGCTGACCATCACGCCGAATTTTGAATGGGATGATGAAATCCATGGCTCCGCAGAGAGCTTTTGGATTCTAGTGGAGGACTGCGATGGCGAAGAAATCCTCTTTCACGATCAATTCCTCCTTCGACGCGAATATGCCATTAGCGAAGCAAATGAACATCTGGTAGAGTTTACAGTTCCCATCACCGAACCGATGCCTCCCAATTACTTCATCACAGTAATCTCAGACCGATGGATGCATTCTGAGACAAAGATTGCTGTTTCCTTCCAGCGGCTTATTCTTCCGGAAAAGTTTCCTCCACACACTCAATTACACGACCTACAGCCTCTGCCTGTTTCAGCACTGAAGCGGCCAGAGTACGAGAAACTGTATCCAGATTGGGATCGTTTTAACAAGATGCAAACGCAAGTTTTCAACTCATTGTTCATGACCGATGACAATGTTTTTGTTGGTGCACCCACTGGAAGTGGCAAGACCGTCTGCGCTGAGTTTGCTTTGCTACGACATTGGGCCAGACCAGCTGCCGAACAGGGACTTGCTGTCTATATCGCCCCATTCCAAGAACTCGTGGATCTACGATTAAAAGAATGGACGACCCGACTCGCACACCTCGGCGGAGACAAGAAAATCTTGAAACTTGCTGGTGAGACTACAGCGGATCTGCGTCTGCTAGCAGAAGCAGACCTTGTTCTTGCCACGCCGCCACAATGGGATGTTATTTCGCGATCATGGCAACGGCGGAAGGCGATCCAAAACGTTCAGCTACTCATTGCCGATGAGCTTCATATGCTAGGCGCTCAAAATGGCTTCGTTTATGAAGCGATCGTCTCTCGCATGCAATCTATGGTTCTGCAGATTGAATCGAATCTGCGTGTTGTCGGCCTCAGCGTTTCTCTTGCGAATGCTCGTGATATTGGTGAATGGATCGGAGCTAGCAAACACAATATCTTCAACTTTAGCCCAAATATTCGGCCGATCCCACTCGAACTCCATGTTCAGTCATTTACTATCCCCCATTTCCCATCGTTAATGCTAGCCATGGCGAAGCCAGCATACCAATCTCTCCTACAGCTTTCTCCTAATGATCCCTCCATGATCTTCCTTCCCTCCCGCAAACAGGTTCGTGCAACAGCAACTGATATCCTCAATGCATGTGTAGCATCTGACGACGAAGACCG
The DNA here is from genome assembly GCA_010094025.1 of Viridothelium virens. Lineage (NCBI taxonomy): Eukaryota > Fungi > Ascomycota > Dothideomycetes > Trypetheliales > Trypetheliaceae > Viridothelium > Viridothelium virens. The sequence continues at coordinate 3,870 of ML991887.1, read as the reverse complement.
CTTTCTCAACGCCTCTGTGGATGAAATGGCACCAGTACTGGAAAGGATTAATGAACGCGCGCTCGCTGACTCGCTCACACACGGTATTGGATATTTTCACGAAGCGCTCGATGCATTCGACAAGCGTGCGGTGGAGCATTTCTTCCGTGTCGGGGCTATTCAAGTCCTTCTTGTCAGCCGCGACTCCTGTTGGGAGATTAACGTCAACGCACACTTGGTCATAGTCATGGGCACACAATTCTTCGAGGGCAGAGAGCATCGGTATATCGACTATGCGATCGCTGAAGTCCTGCAGATGTTTGGCAAAGCAGGGCGGCCAGGCGAAGACAAATCAAGCAAGGGCGTTCTGATGGTCCCGCAAGTTCGGGGCGAATACTATAAAAAGTTCCTGAAAGAGGCGCTTCCGATCGAGTCACAACTACAAACCTATCTCCACGATGCTTTTGTTGCTGAGATCTCCACAAAGCAAATCGCCTCCAGCCAAGATGCCCTCGACTTCCTGACCTTCACCTACTTCTACCGACGTCTCCTCTCCAATCCTGCGTTCTACGGCCTCTCGGACACCTCGCATGATGGTCTCTCCTCCCACCTCTCTGAACTCGTCGAAACCACCCTCAAAGACCTCGTCGAAGCCAAAATGATCGAATTTGACGAGGAGGAAAGCGAAGTCACGCCACTAAATCCCGCCATGATCGCCGCCTACTACAACATCTCCTTCATCACGATGCAGACCTTCCTCCTCTCCCTCACGCCCCGCACCAAACTCAAAGGCATCCTCGAGATCGTCACGGCGGCCTCGGAATTCGAAGCCCTCCAGATCCGGCGCCACGAAGACGGCATCCTGCGCCGCGTCTATTCGCGGTGCCCGGTCAAGAAAGCCGAAGGCGACAGCAGCGAGAACGAGTCATTCGAGTCGCCCGACCTCAAAGCGTTCGTGCTGCTACAGGCGCACTTCTCGCGCATGCAGCTCCCCGTCGACCTCGCCAAGGACACGGACTTCATTCTCTCGCGCGTGCTGGGCCTGCTCTCGGCGTGCGTGGACGTGCTGTCTTCGGATGGCCATCTGAATGCGCTGTCGGCGATGGAGCTGAGCCAGATGTGTGTGCAGGCCATGTGGGATCGCGACTCGCCGCTCAAGCAGATCCCGCACTTTGATGAGCCGAGGGTGCTTGAGGTGGCAAGGAAGGCGGGGATCAAGGATGTATTTGACTTTATGGATGCGATGGATCCGGAGGCGGAGGGGTACAAGGGTCTGGTCAAGGCGTTGGGGTTGAGCAATCGACAGCTGGCAGATGCGGCGAAGTTTACGAATGAGAAGTATCCGAACTTAGAGCTGAAGTTTGAGGTAGAGGAGGAGGAGGACGGGGCAAAGGCTGGGGAACCGGTTACGTTAAGCGTGACAGTGGAGCGTGCGTTAGAAGAGGATGAGGAAGTGAATACGGAGGTTCACGCACCTTTCTTCCCGGGCAAGAAGACCGAGAACTGGTGGCTTGTGGTTGGAGAAGAGAAGACGAAGTCATTGTTGGCGATCAAGAGGATCACACTTGGAAGGACTTTGGAGACAAAGCTCCAGTTTACGCCACCGGAAATGGGAAAGAGGGAATTCACCCTCTATTTAATGAGCGATAGCTATGTGGGGGTGGATCAGGCCCCAACGTTCGAGCTAGACGTTCAGGAGGGAGAAGAGGAAGAGGACGATGATGATGACGATGAAGGCGAGGAAGCTGAAGATGCCATGGAAGAGTGATGGCTGAGTGAACGACGTGCGATATGACCGTGCACTGGGAGGAACTAGTTTATAAGTGCGATGGTTTTGTTGACTATATAAGGTGTCCAGGATCTAATCGAGATAGATTGAAAATTGCTTATTCTTGAGAAGGCAAAGGCCTTGTTCCGGTGGTCATCACAGAATACGACTCCACAATCAAATCCGTTCGCGGCGAGACTATGGAAATTCACGGCTTGGGGCAATTGTGCATCATCGTCGAAATCCTTCGAGGGATTGTCTTTGCGGGCCTATACCCTTGCTCGGCAAACTTCCAGTATCAAAGTAAGCATCGCATGCAACTCTAAAGTAGCGCCTGCTGCTTTGAATCACCTTCAAGCGACCTTAGGCTCTGATCCATGAGCACTACTTGTTCAGGCAGAACCCACATCCGAATCTTGCTTCACCATAGTGATATTGGCCGTGCCTCGATCTAAGGATCGAGTGTTGATGTCCTCGAGATTCAGTTCAACTTGCAATTCAAGTCGTCCATTGTCTTCGCGATATAGCAATGTAAGTCGTCGTGGTGGACTGTGAATAGAGTAATATCCGAGACAGGGGAGCAAGCATGTTCGGCTTCCAGACTCTAGAAAAAGTCGCACTCATCCATACAGTGTTGTCAGCCTAATGCCACTTCTTTCATTGGCCTACAATTCTAAAGAACTACGAGACTCCGTCGCAATGAGTCCCGAAATTCATACTCTGCTCCTCAACTTGGTTTTCTGCAATGTCAGGAAGACTTTTTGGTCCTGCATAATCTCTGAGTGTCTGTCGTCTGTTGAGTTCCTAATATTCTAATAACCTATAATATATTTCAGGCATTTTACTCAAATTTTTTATTTATTCATAGTTTAGTTAATATTCTTAATAACTAAAAGTGATAAATATATACTTATCACTTAAGATAAATAGTGAAAAATATCTCATGAAAGAGTTACAAAGATATCAGATTTGGTAAGGAAAAGTTTAAGCAGCTGTGAAGGATAATGAATAGAGCAATCAGAAGACAATCTGCTTTATCCCAAAGCAGATCTTAAGCACTAAGGGGATGGACACAGGAGGTTTCCATGGCTTTCTTATAAGGTGCTACCTGTTGCCTCTGTTGAGTGTTGAATAGATATGCATTATTTCTGATCATCAAGAATAGAAGCGAGATCGCGAACCTCTTAAATACTGAAGATAATATTGAGATTGATTGTGGGTAAAGACATTGAGCGCAATGCCTATCTAGTACATTATGAACTACTAGAATGTTAAGAATTTAATAGAGGACAGACACGCAGAGATAAATCATATAGTAAAAGAACACATCATCTAAGGGAACACATCATCAACATGAAAAATATCAGTGGAGTTTTAGTCCTGTATATTCCAGCGGCGAATCTCTAAGATAGAACTAGAGGAATTCTGACAGTGTTTTGAGTCTACTTTAAATCAAGCTACCACAGAGTTGCTGCTGCAGAAGGAGCCGTTTGGGCACCGGGGTGGAAAGCATAAGTGCAAACGTAGAATAGTGAGTGCATAAATATAAATACGTATACGGAGTACTGTATCCACACGCATGCGCCGTATATATACAATACATAATAATGCGAGCATAATTATTAAATAAGGTCTTTACTTAACTAAGTGATCCAATGCCTACTAGATTAGTTCCGGCATTTTTATGTAGGTAGATCTCTCGTCTTTGTGGAAGAATTTTATCATTTGTAAACCTCTCCTCTCTATATAGTCATCTTGTCTCTGTGTGGCTCTCTCATCTCTATGCTTACAAATAAAGTAAAGAGAGCAATAGTATCGCTGGAAGTCGAACTCTTACACATTCTTTCCGACTACGGACTACCTTTAAGCTATTTTACTACATCAGCTCAAGCAGAGCACATGTCCAAACGAGTAACGATCTTCTTAAAGAAAGCGTGCTCATAGTAGTCATCACCATCAGGAGGAAGTTCTAGTTGCAGCAATTGTCAATATTATCCTAGCTGTATCAGAGAGTTCTAGGTCATTTAGCTGACTAATACTCTCGGAAGCAGAAGGATGAGATCCCGAAGATACAGGGGTTGTTACGGTGTATATATACAGCTTCATTTCCTAGCCAGATAGGA
>ML991886.1:0-51401 GCA_010094025.1 Viridothelium virens | reverse complement strand
GACACAACTACGGATAATTACGCAATTATTCATTCTATCCAAATCCAATTCAGACTAGTTTGGATATGCATAATTTATTCCATGGTTGGCTATGCTTACGTGCGCTGCTCGCTTGTTGTTTCTTCCTTTTCTCTGGAGCTTCCTCTCACAATGAAAATCGCTGAGAAACCGGGCTTGAGGGAAGCTTCATTCGCGATTTCACCAAAGTATCGATGTGCGGTAAGAATGACTACATTCTCTAAATCGCCCAAATTGTAGCTACTTGCTAGGTATCCTTGGCAGGCCTTCATAAACCGTGAATATTGAAATTATCCTCACCAGGGGTAGACTCCATCCTTGTGAACAAGTTTGCCCACATCTGCATCTCGTCTCCCCTCAAGGATAGCAAGCATTAGCCTGCCCGAAACCATTGGGTCTCCAGCACCTCCCCAGCCATTCCTAGCCTCCTCTTCGGTTCCCCGAAGATTTGACACTACAAACCCTGGAGCGACGGGGAACACCATCAAGCCTTTCGGACCAAACTCTTTGGCCTCATTGATTGCGATTATATTAAGGGCGGCCTTGCTTGCTCGATATGCCTCTCCATTCTCGAGGGAGTAACCAGATGGAGGGTTCTCCGCAAATCTCGTCAGCGAACCCGAGCCACTACTGACGAAAATCGAGTATGGCTTTTGCGCTTTTAACAGTAGTGGTCTGAAGACTGAAGCGACCACCGCCGGTCCGATGACGTTCGTGTCCATGCAATTTTGCATGCGCGTCTTCACGTCTGGATTCCTGTTGCCAACCCCGGCATTGTTGATAAGCGCATCGAGTAGTCCATATTTCTCTTCGACGTGTTGCGCCGCCTCCTGGACCGAATCCTCGTTGGTAACGTCAAGCTGAATTGTAGATAATGAACCTTTGACGCCAGTCGCCTGAACTTCCGACATTGCGCTCTTCACCTTGTCCAGGGATCGGCCGGCCATGATGACATGGTAAGCTTCAGAAGCGCTCGCTACAACTTTCGTAGTGGCCAAGCCCACGCCAGAATTGGCTCCTATGCAATCCTTGAATGAGCGGTGGATTCTTTAGAGGGGGGAAGTATGTCCTCACCAGTGATGAGGATAATTTTAGAAGGCATCTGTTAAGTCTAAAGAATGAATGCTTCAGAATAACGCTGAGGGTTGTTGATTCAGTCGAGAAACTCATTCAAATATTCCGAAGCAATCTGCACGCCCTTAAAAACAAGATAAGTCTTGTACGCGAGGGCGACAGCATCCGAGATGACTCGAGTCATGCTTCCCATTTGGGAGAAACTCACGCGAGGTCATCATAATAATCCGGCATCGGAACCTTCCAAGATGGAGCTCGGATTTAAGGTCTTTGCCCATCCAATCAAGCGGTAGACGTCAGTTTACAGAGGCGAAGCCGACAGGCTGCCACAAAAGAGCTAGTCCACGTTAGGAGAAACTCTGCGAGGATTCCAGAATGGAAGAGTGTGCTTCTTCCCAGTAGTGGGTGTCTCAACAATCCTTCGAATCTTCGACTGATCTCTGATCCAACACTTGACAGGGTATATCTTCCCGTAACGATTCTTTACAACGCCGCTGGCCCGTGATCTGGCCATTTCCCCTCTCTTCGTTAGACTATAGCCCATGAACATGTATCGGCAAATTGAACAGCGCCGTCGCCAAGTATTTCCCCCATTCTTGCAAGCTCGGATTTGAACCACAGCTGTTGCCTTAGATCTATCCCTTCAAGTCCAACGGCAACGGTTAATGGCCACACCACCGAGCTGGCTAGGTATGGCTTAATCCTTTCGTCTGTGTTGATCAACAGTGGTGATTGGTGAATAGAGGATGTGGAATCATCTACTTTAAACCTCTCAAGACAATATGGTACAGTCGATGCCAGGCTATCGGCCATAGCATTCAATTGGGTCACACACTCTAACCGCTGCTGTTCATAAGTGAAGTCGTTAAGGAAGCTCAAACGAGTCAATTCGAGGGTTCTTAGACGGGTACTGTTGATAAGCATTCTCGCAGCAAAGTACTGACTCCAGACCGCGGCAATCTCTAGGCATGAGTAAATATACACCCTCGAAGAATAGAAATGTGTGCTAGGCCAGGAATCAGATGCTGTAAGGATGCGTAAATGGTAGGAGCAAGTAATCGATAGTCTGGTAGCCCAACTCTGCAAAGCCTCATCAAGTTCCTGTGCCTCTTTGTTGAGCGTATCAATACCAACAACCAGCGGACTACTCCTCTGAGGATGGTCCTTAGACGCGTATCGGAGATTGATGATTCGAACTATGATACGATCATAATCAAGCTCTAGGCCATGCTCACCGAATTGATCACCGTCCAGCATCCAGTCCGGCAGCCGAAGATCCCTTAGTAGAAGGGATCTCATCAACCCCCTTCTAGTTTGCTTGACCATTGCCGTAGCCGTCTGGCGACTTGGATTGTCATTCCAAACTTTGAGAATTGCCATCGCCCCATCGTGATGCGACCAGGCATTGGAGCGAGGATCTCCAGGACGATGCCTTGCACCCTCGTATCGGCCCATGAGGAAGACGGCAAGTAAGCAGGAATCAAAGTTTCTTTGGTCGGATACGGGATCTCCCACGCGCGGAATCTGGTCTCTCGCCATCCGCAAAAGCCGGCAATATCTTGCGGACGCCTCAGCAGCTGCCAGTGGACACTGCTGTGTCTGTGCGAAAACAAAAAGAGCAACGGAAGCAAGAGCGAGGTCGACCATGGGACATGTCCTTTTTGAAGCGTTCCACTCAGTCACGAATTCAGAGAGACCGCCACAAACATTGAGTACCTCTGTCGACGCTTGTACATGATATTTCAGATAGTACGCAAGAGCTCGCGTTTGCAGATCAATATGGGGACGTAACGCAGTCAAGTCTGAGCGAGGTCCTCTCGGACGCTTTGTCTTCCCACTTGCATAGCGATTCTCAAGATGAAACAAGAAGCTAGCCTGGGTAGGATGACTTGTCTGAAGGCAGATTCGCTGGGATTTGATGCATCTCTGACAGGCCGGTTTAGTCTCGTCACACTGGACCAACGAATCAGCCAACGCCGGTCCAATGAGGCTGTTAGGTTGAAATGCTTGCCTTGATTCGTCGCGTTTTGCATGTTTGGCATGCCCCACTTGGAAATGGCATGATTTTCTATGTGAATCAGGAAGATCATAAGACAGGTAGAGCTTTAGAGGTTGTCAACATCCTGAACGTTTCACAAGCTTGCGTGCATGTACGTGCACTGGGAAGAGGAAGAGAGTGACTGCCATGGCTTTCTCCCAGTACGATACGCTAGAGACCGGAGCCTGCCGGAGTGCCCGTCGGAATCTACAGTACCCTAAATCCGGTCCTCCCTCATAGCTTACGGTATGATTCTTAGGTAATGGTGGTGACTCGAAGATTACTAGTACTCTACGATAGGTAGTTTTAAACGCCGAACCTCCGTTTTCACCTACTTTCACCGCCAGCAGCATTGCAAACGTGCAAACGTGCAAACGTGCAAACGTGCAAACTCTCGCACCCACCGCCCCCATTAAAAGTAGCGAGCCCGAGCTCGTCTGGGAAAGACGCAGCGAGTGGAACGACAATCCTGAGCATCCTTCAAAGCATGATAACACTACCATGACAAATATCAGGAACTTCGTTCTGGATGCTGTCAACGTGAGTTTTTTTTGAGTGCAATGACGGTCGAATTCAGACATCGAGTAAAATAGCGTGTATATTATAAATCCTCTGTGTGGTCTGCAGTATTCCATCTCCAGTTCACCAACTTTCGTATATCTACTCTTCTTTGTACAGTCGCCTTTTTGTTACGCTTCTCCGAGTCCGACCAGTCCACCGTCGATTTTTGCATGTAAATTGGACATAAGAGGAGATGCCGCCACAAATCAGACCAATCAAAGTTTGGGGCCAGGGCGGTCCTAATCCACCTAAAGTTGCCATTATCCTAGAAGAACTCAGTATTCCTTGCGAAATAGTTCCGATCCCTTTTTCGGATGTGAAGAAGCCCGAGTACCTCACCATCAACCCTAATGGCCGAATACCTTCTATACATGACCCCAACACAGGAATCACGCTATTCGAATCTGGTGCCATTATCGAGTATCTTATCGAGCTCTACGACACTGAGCATCTCCTGAGTTTTGTGTCAGGAAGTCCAGAGTCGTGGCATGCGAAGCAATGGCTCTTCTATCAGACCACAGGACAGGGACCATACTTTGGACAGGTTTGTTTCGCGTTCGCGGCGGACCGCATGCCACCATACAACTAACGTTGAAGCTTGCATAGGCGGCCTGGTTCAAAAAGTATCACCACGAGCAGGTACCCAGTGCCCTTGAGCGTTATGTCAAAGAAGTCAATCGAGTTTCTGCCGTTCTGGATGGATATCTTGCTCGGCAGAAAGAGAGACATGGTCTCAGCGCTGGTAGTGATGGACCATGGCTCGTGGGTAATAAACTGTCCTATGCAGATATTGCCTTCGTGCCGTACCAAAGCACCATAAGTATGATTCTTGAGAAGGATGAGTACAATGTTCATAACTTCCCGCATCTAATGGAGTGGATTGGCAAGATGGTGTCCCGCGAGTCCGTAAAAACCGTGCTCAACACTGCTAAGCCTTTAGACAAGCATAACTCGAAATAGATGTTCTTCTGTCTTGGTTTGGAAGATTTTGGCATGTATGCCACTATTCTGCATATCGTTTTCTTGTCGTTAAAAGACTCCTTGATAAACCCCTTCGTCACGGCAGCACACGCGTCCACTCATCAAGCATTCTACTTTAAGTGCCGTTAGCTCAGGCATAAACCACACCTAGACAAATCTGTACAAGGCAAAGCTTTTCAGAATGAAGTCACATAGACCTTCGTTTCAGGCATCCCTAAGTGCGTATACCATAGAAACTCTTAAGGAATTGGTCTTGGCTAGAGCTCTAATTGGGACATGCCCTGTATAATAGGCTTTGTCCCTGTTCGCAGCCTCTCGGAGGACGAGGCTGCCGGCGCTACAATGCATGTTTAGGATCATTGACTCTGCTAAATGAGCACTGTGCAACTGTTGGACCAGTCGGATGACATAGCACTGGAGCGTTTGGAGAAGACCTTCAACTACCTCGCTAGCGCGAGTGGTATTCCTGAGTCCACAATCTACATGTACGCGAGTGACTTTGAGGACTTTGCATATCCCCGAGATGTCGAGAAAAGGCATTATCGTACGCCGGTTCGGCAGGTACTTCTATTTACGCAATTAACGCACCCTTGCTCAGAACGGTTTTCGGTGGCGCTCTTGCAAGTCGTTCTGCAGAGCTCCGAGGATGCTACACAGTGCACCCTTATCACCTCAGCATGGACCTCAACAATATTTCCTACACGCTCGGGGCTCTGTATCAGTATATAGCTGAAGTGGACTATGCGTCACGAGTGGGTATGGTTCAACTAAATTGAGATGGCTCCACACGTCACAGGCCCACTTTGCTTTGTTCCAGAAGATGACAGAAAAGGGGGCTGATTAAGCAACATGCTTCGCTGTCACACGCGCGTCGTAGGCCATTGTAAACACAGCCGTATCCAGTCTTCACCCCAATCCACACCCCTTTTTCCATATTACAGATTTTGCAATACACTGTGATACCATCCAACGTGGAATCAAGCCCGGGTCGGGTCGACCTGGTGGCCATGATCTGAGGGTTGAACAGAGAGTATTCTGAGCAATTGGAGAGATTTTGTGGCAATCCTGCCAAGGAATGATCCGCAAAGGGTTCCGCTTCGTGCCCATTCCCAGGGTCACAACTTGTCAGTTACCAGCAAATTCGCAGGTGTCGAGCGGATTTGCATGAAAACATTGACATGGCTTGCTGCACTGCATGCTGAGAGTTATCTCAATTTGATCAGAAATCCAATGTGGTAGTGCGGGACCGGAACAATGAATGTTTGCGGAAGGGCACGCTGACCAAAACCTGTTTATCGGATTTTAGATATCTGTTGTTCGGTACTATTTTCCGGCTCATGAAAACAGATACCTGGTGCCTTGCAATTTTGCGGGCCCGAGTAATTCTAGTCTACGATGAAACCAACGTTGACATCGACTTATCATGGCTCGCGCACAAATTGCATATACCGAATTGCCGTAGATGGCAAGACTGTCACCACCTGTCGTACTTTGGGGGAAACAGAAATTGTCCTTGATGAAGACATGTCGGGAGGACATTGATCTTGATTTCTGGCTGTCAAGGTTGATTTTTGGATGACTCGATCTCGATGCGGGCCGGGTAAAATGAGCTACGCACGGCAACGATGTTGCGACTGGACGCTATTTGACGTAGACGCGTTCATGGGTAGTTGGGTATCCGTCATAGAGACGTATTAGAAAAGGAGGGACTCCACATGGAACTGTTTTGTGGGCTCGACACGCCGCTAAAAAACAGGCTCAGAAACGCGTCTTCCAAACCATCCTGACAACTCGTCTTGTTCGGTAGATTCAGTCTCTCCGGCCGCCGCGCTTCCGGAAAAGTAGTTAGTCACTTTCATACTGTCATCTTCGACCTCCACAGGCCAGTCGACGTGCGCCGCTGGAGCTTTGGCATCAAGCATTTTCTTCACGGTGTCCCAACAGAATCTACACTCAGGCCCCCAACCAAATATAGGGTCCATTCGATGTTTCAGCCACATGGAGCAACGCGCATCCGATGGATAGCCGGAGCCCCATTCGGGTTGTGCGAGCAGAGAGTCCGTGGCTATTGATTTAAAACTATTGAAAAAGAGTCAGTATTGGCAGACTGTACTTGCAAATTCCGAGCAGAGTTTGCCTACTCTTTCACCCCCTCCTCTCTATATATGTCATAGGATACGTCCAGTGCAGCATCACGTGTAACCTTCGCACATACTGAAGCCGCCGAAACGCACGGATACAACGAGTCGGCTTTGGTGGCGACGGTAATTTGTAGATTTGGAAATATCCTCTCTAGCTTCGACTGGTAATGCTCTGGCTTCCCAATCGTATCAATGTATACTTCTCTGACATTGACTCCCATATCCAGAACCTTTTTCATCAGTTCCACTGTAGCATCCATCGCCTGTGCATTAAGGTTGTACGTTCCAACTGATTTTAGCCTTCCCGCGGAGATGTCCCGTGCGGACATGACTGTAGTAGCCCAGCCACACTGGCGGAATAAATCCGAGTTGCCAGTGCAAAGCTTTTCCATTAGGGATGAGCGAACGGCAGGGGTAAGGACTTTGGAATCATTGAAATGGTGTGTTTCGGCAAGGAGAGAATGATGAAGGGACAGAGGCAAGTAGAAAAGAGCATAAACCATAGGTCCTAATGTACTGTCAGTATGGGTTCCAAGTATATGTAGAGATCATCAGTCATGTTGCAATGTGTTCAAGGGGCTTTCTACCTAACACAGGTCCTCTCCCTGCTTCGTCAATGCCAATTACGCACTCAGTGTTCATACCATTGCCAAGAGCTTCTGGGAGAGGTGAGAAATGTGAATACGAGCAGCCAGACAATATTTCACGATGGTTGATTGATGGCGCAACGAAAACGTCTTCTGGTATCGTTTCTTTGGTAAAGTCTTGAGAGTCTTGGAGAATCTCTTGAGCTTCAATTTCTGCCATAATCAGTCGAGGACGGAAAGACAGAGGTTAAAGATGGCGATGGAACAGAACCAAGGGATGGCCGAGTCTTCATTTGCTCAATGATTTCCAAAGTTCACAGGGACGGGTTTGACCGTTGCGATGGTGGAACACGCGGTGACGCGTCGGAGCGCGTTGTAGATCGACAAGCGGGCCGGAGCAGGCTAGTCTGCCTTTGGTCGACGCATCAACATGGCGTGCATGGCTACAGAACAAACTCCCCCCGAAAATGCATTGAGAGCGCTTCTTTAAGGCGCGAAACATATAACAGTATCATTATTACCCTCTTTGCACATGAGTCGCTCGCGCCCACTTCAGACTATTTCCGCCAACCAACGCACCATGGCACCTGTGATAACTCCCCGGGGCAAAAAGCGCGACAACATATACTTTGATGTGGGGAAGCAGGGAAGGTGGGCTCTCTTGATGGCATCCAGAACAGGTCTGGTCTCTGATGTATATTGATAGAAAAACTGGAATCACACTGAAGGATAATGGCATAAGAGATGCAGACGGTCTCGAACCAATCGACGGAATTTTCTCATCGCCCGAGAAGTCGCCTCCCAAACGGGACCACACTGGCAACAAAACGCAGCCATCTTCTGAGATTAGAGAGGCCGCGCAAAGTCAGTGAACTTGAATTTGATCTTAATAATTGAAAAGTTACGCATGGAATAATAACTAATTGCCTGCCGCAGATCCCATCATAGAACCGGTCAACCATGCAAGCGCGAAGAGACTCACTGGCAATTTCAACAACCGAATCCCTCCTCCAGGACGCTTACCGATGAAGACAGCACTTGGCTCCTCACCGAGAAGGCCGCCTTCTCTCGGACCGCCGTCCCGCATTAAGCACACACCAAATGGCGTAACACCACCCACCACAGTGAATCGCAAATTCGACTATTCCGTTGACGAGATAACTCCAAGCATCGAGCAAAGTCCTGATGGACGATCTATCACGCGCCTGAACGCTACCGCGGAGGGTACTCAAGACAGCCCTACTGCTACATATTTACCGTTACCAGAACCGCGTGGTCAGATTGACTCGATATACGAAAAGGAAGAGTCGCAGGGTCAGGCTGATGACAATGCGAACCGCAGTCTTCCCATTTCCAATGAAGATGACTCGGTGCAAATTGTGCAGAATGATTCCACAAACGACCCTATGCCGATGCCTATACAAGTACAAGATTCTGCACCGGAACGAGCGCCTGCACGAAAGGGCAAAAGCAAGCAAAACTACAATGATGACGAAGCTGGTGGTGAATCTCAGAATCAAGAAAATCGATTTCCTTCTGATTTCTTGCCGAAGCCACGGAAGAAGTCAGACAAGAAAGTCAAGCGTGGGGCAAAGGCTTCTCAAAAAGACGATACTCTAAACGAGATATCGCCTGCACAAAATGCACGAGGGGATTTGAACGGAAAGCAAAATGCCACGACCAAGGTACAAGCCGGCGAAGCGACTGATACCCAAAGCGACGTACAAGACGAGACGCAAGTGGATTTACCACTTGAGAACGGGGTTCGAGACCACTCCGAAGACAACCACATAAACCCTGTCCAAGAAGTCGCTCGCTCACAACCCCGAGTCTTGACCAAAAAACGTGGTCGACCCCGCAAAGATGCCAAAGGATCATCACAACCACCAACCAAGCGTCAGAAGGGCGCTCAACTCGTCTCTCCCGCTCACCAAACCCTATCCAGTACCCGCAGCCAAGATACTGAAGAGCATGATGAGGAATCCTCCCATGACCGCGATGCCTTCTACAAAGCTCCTTCCTCGCGCGGTACTTCGCGTGCCGGCTCTAGTGTGCCATCTACAGCAGCCGGCTTCAAGCGGCCAGGCGCCCGCAGCCTGACGCTTCTTCGTCAGGGAACCCCGACGGAAGACGACGGGGCGCGGATGACGCGGTCAGGACGGACAAGCGTGAAGCCCTTCAAGTGGTGGTTGAACGAGGGGTATGAATATCATCGAGGACAGGTCACGGGGGTCACAAGAGCGGAGGAGGTGGAGATCGAGGAGACAAGAAGGAAGGAGAGAGGGGATAGAAGGAGGAGACCACGGCTGGAGAGTGTAGAGGAGGAGGCTGGAGGAGGGAGTCGGGGGCAAAGGGGGACAGGAAGGAGAGCCGGCAAGGAGGTCAAGGAAGAAGATGACTTAGAAGAGTGGGAAGAGAGTGGGGGCATCTTGACGGGGATGGTGAGGGGATATGACAATTTCCTGGAGCTTGGGATCAGGGAGGAGGTGCAGACTGGTATGTGTGATTGTGCTCCAAAACTTCCATAGGTCGTGGGGATATATTGTTGTGGCGGCATCCTCACCATAATCGTCGACAGGCGGCGTTTCCATTCTACGCAAGCGGACAGCAATGGCTAACGATCTGTTACGCTATCTAGAACTCGCGTTTGCATCGACCTCGATCGTCACCCGAAACGTCGCGTCGGCCAACTTCCGGTACGCCAAGATCATGGCGCTTCCCTTCTTCGGATGTGGGATGGTGGAGTTGCCTCCCAATGGCTTCAAGAGGAGCAAGAACTCCAGAAAGATGCAGATGGTCTTCTTCATGCATGCAGGACGCGTCAGAGTCGAGGTGGCTGATCAAGAATTCAGCATTGGGAAGGGGGGCGTATTTCAAGTTCCTAGAGGTACGTTGGAAGGCGTGGGGTTTTTGTCGTTTTTCTGCTGTTGTTGCATCCATCCATTCTGCACAAGGAAGCTTTTGCCAGCGTGGGGGGCCGATATCTCTACCATTTCCGGATCGAGGTCTTTTCGGAGTGTCGTCACGAGAAGATGACGTGCCTTTGCTCTTTTTCCTCTTCTCCTCGGGGCGTTGTCCACCTTATCAGTCTTCGCTTGCGGACATCAACGTATCGACGTGTTTGCGTCTTGGCCAGTCATCCACATTCTTCGTGGGGTGACACAGCGGATGGCCGCACCGGATGGTTTATAAGCGTAACCGATCCCCTGCGCGATTCCTGCGTCATTACGCGAAAGCAATCTGGATACTGCTATTCGGTCCTCTGTCGTAATGCGGATGTGTTTGGCCACGTTCAAACCGTTGGGCTAGACCCTGCTTCGGTGCGATACCGAGTGATCGGCTTCGCCTGCCCAGTCGCCTATTGGGACTGCCGCTTTGGTCCGAAGGTCTTCGTGGGGGCATCCCAATTCTGCTGTTCCTTTTTCGTACTACTTTTCCCTTGTTTTCCTATAATGCGCATCTGCACAGTGTATATAGACTAACGTCACGTGCATGCAGGGAACAATTACGCCATCCGTAACGAGAGTACGACAAGCGAGGCAAAGATTTTTTTTGGTCAAAGTTGCGTAATGCAAGCCTCGACAGAAGAAGAGAATGTGGGGTAATTACGCTTTCGAATGGATGCATGCATGACCGGGTATGTGGCTACGTTTCATGTTTCTGTCTATACGGAGGACGGATTGGGTATACCTAGGGCAGGTAGTTGGGCGTTCTGCGGAGTGCACCTACTTCGATCGTATTGTGGGACGTCTAGCATGGAATTCTGGTGATGCGGCTTTTAGTATCTTTGAATTTAGAATTCGACCGACTACTGAAGCCATCTTGATCCTATCGGATCCCCTCGCTACTGATGTCGTTGCCGGCCCGCTCAAATCTCCTCCATTTCCGAGTCAAGATCTTCCAGTGGAGGGTAGTCTCCAACTTCAACCCGCTCGGGCCGGACGAAGATCCCACAGTTCATCTTGCACTCGAAATAGCGCTGGCCTCCGATGGAACCGTCATTCTTGCCAGTAGGTTCGTCGAGAGTTAGGCCCACCCAGGTGCCAACACCCGGAATTTGGGGGACGTCTCCGATGTAGCTGACGATTCCGCGTCGAGCATCCGTCACTGGCAGCAGATGACAGCGTCTGCCGGTAGAGACTCCCCTCTCTTCCACCTCCCGCCGAAGTGCACGGATTTTCTGGTCCTCCAGGCTGGGTGCACTAGGGTCGAAGCGACCAAGCTTTTGCGATCGCTTCCAGGCCAGGACACTGTCAGGCCGGGCTTCGTATTGCTCTGTCGGCATCTCATATTTCTTGACGGATTCTAGATCATGGAAATTGGTGCGGGCTGAAGTGGGCCGCGTGTCTTGGACCTAACATGGCGGAAATAAGTATCATTCATGGAAAAGTCAGCGACTCTATGCAGCCCAAAGCGTCAAGTGGCGCTGCAAGATTCGGCGCTAGCCGAGGTACAGATTAATTAGACCAAACTTGCAGTAGAACACACGTGGCGGCACGTGAGATTAAGCCTTCGCCATCGTCGAGGCGTAAGGCTTCGCGCAAAGGCAATCGAGAAGGTGGCTAGATGAATGCAAGACAGAATTGCAAATGCGTCTTGATCGATTATGGTCGGCATAGAGTTCGGAAATCAAACAAAATCCACGTACGACGATCTCGGAATACGGCTGAAGACCCCAGTCTTGCACATTCGATGAGTCCTCATCCTCGACTTCCAATGTACGGTCTGGATGGGATGTTCCCAGAGTAAGTTTTTGACACGAAGCTGGGACGCCAGTGATAGGCTCGAGCCGGGACTTGAAGTGAGAGATGGTCCATGATGGTGAGACGCGCCGCTCTGAGGATGTGTTCTCTGAGCGAACAAGTAATGGGATGTCCGTAGCTACCCGGTGCGACATTGGAACGTGTTTGGGACGAGATCGACGCCGCTTGGGGGGTTTTGCTTACCCCCTTCAGGTGCTTAGGTGCTTTAGGTGCTCTCGCGGGTCTTTGTCCCGAGCGGGTGCGGGATAGCCGCGGTACACTTAGGTTTCGGTCGTCTGGCGTGCAATAAGCGGTAGGGTTTCCAATCGTAGTAGGGTTTCCAAGAGGCAGCATGGTAGTAAGGCACATAAGTACTTCGTGCCGTCACTACTCTCGTAGCGAGTACCGTAGTTGTATTTAGCGTTAAGTAGTCGGTCCCTTCATCCCTTGGTGCTTGGTCGCCTGTCTCCATCTGGGGTAACAGCCACACGATTATAGATCAAAAGCAAAAACTGATCTGATTCGGCACTGGCCGAAGGATGCAGAATTGTGGTGGTTGTCTTGCCAAATAAACCCTGAGATCCCCCTTGCCCTAAAAAAAACAAATGGAATTCCCAAGGTTATATCATGTGCACGAATGGCACACACGACACTCCAACTTGCGCGATGGAGATATCCCAATATCACTTGAGGTAACTTAGGTAGACAGGTATGCTAAGCAATAAAGCTCTTCGACTACATGTTGCATTTCGCATGGGGCATGTCTTCATACTGCCAAACATGGCGATGAGTTTGTCTAGGGATCTCAAGCCATTTCGTCGGTCAGACGCCGCTGCAAGGAATTTGCCGTTCAACTGTAGAGCACCGATTTGGCAGAAGGCGGCCTGTAGGGCTCCCACCGGTTCCGCCGCCCCTGGATTGTGATAGCCACCACAGCGATCATGAGCTAAACTAGGTAGAACACCTACCCCAGCACCCCAGGGTGCCAGGGTGCCAGGGTGCCAGGGTGCCAGGTAGTGTGTGACGTGGGTACTTTCCGCTGCAGTCAGCTTCTCCTTGCAGGTCGTGGGAACAGTGGCCGAAACCGCTGGCAAGGAGCACCGTTCTGCCTCGAGTTGAGAAGAACGTTTCATGCTTTGCCCTCCTACCGAGGAAGATCGTCTTGGTGGTCTCTTCGTTTTGACATGTGTGGAGTGTCTCGGCTGTCCCAGGTGCCCTGGAACCCCGATTTCCCTCCTCATGCGCCCTGAGTCGCATCTTGGCTCGGCAGCTTCGGGCCCTACTCATAGTTGCGTGATAAGTAGTCTATCCCTACGCGACTTGAGCCTCTCGTACCCCCTCGCAGCATCATCATGGCTCAAGCCTACTATGTATCAATGGTATGCAATGCGCAAACTAGAGCCAAGTGATCTAGCGCGAATCCCGCACGTTCCCAGCCTGGCATCGCTGGGTGTGCCGCTCACCACTGTCATGGACTAGAGTATCGTAGGGGTGCGTGCGTGCCGTACATACTGCATGGCCAAGGTGACGAAACACATAATGGATGTCGCG
The DNA here is from genome assembly GCA_010094025.1 of Viridothelium virens. Taxonomy (NCBI): domain Eukaryota; kingdom Fungi; phylum Ascomycota; class Dothideomycetes; order Trypetheliales; family Trypetheliaceae; genus Viridothelium; species Viridothelium virens. The sequence goes on along the minus strand of ML991886.1, from coordinate 37,708 downwards.
ATTGCAGGGGAGCCGCGGCACCGCGGGTAGAATGGGTAGATGCTCCCATCGTTGGCATTGGCAGGCTCTCAGGAGGCTCTCAGTAATTTCATGAGTCGGTGAGTTGGTGACTGAATAGCTTGCTGCCGGATATCTGCTATCTGCTCCCATTGCTCGACCTTACGTCCAGCGTTAGTGGCCCGTCATCGACGGGCCTGCAACGAATTTGGTAGACCCTGCTTAGCCTTACATCATGCATTCTCTGACGCGCTGCCGGATACGAAAAGGTTCGCCAAGGTTTGTGCTAATCGAATCGCGGCTATTGTGGGAAACCCCCTGCTGGAACACCTTCCGAACCTTCTTGACTTTGAAGCCCAAATGGCGCCCCTACCAAAGCAAGCTGACACGCCTTGTGCCCCTCGGTCGCTCCAAGATTTGACATCTTAGCGCAGCCATCGCAACGTGGGAGTAAGGATGCAAACGAGACACTTCTGGTAGCTCTCGGCGCAGTTCTCCAAAATGGGCCACTCTTCGAATATTCAATCGACCAAACCGATTCGCCTACATCCTACCATCCCTTCAACAAGTCAACTATTCGTTATGCCGCTGTTTCACCGCCATTATGCACGCCAATCTCCTCATCACCATTGGCGAATGCTCACGAGACGAAACATCAAGCCATTCTCAACCAGGCTCTACTGGACATCATTCTTCCCTGTAATATTGCAGAGTGCATCTCCGCTGCTTGCATCTCACAGATCTGGGGCCCGCCACCCTGGAGATTGCCGCTCGCCTACACATTGCATTCGTATCCAAATCTGGAATTGCGAATCGGGCACGAAAGCATCCTCACCGACATCCTCTCTACACGCCTGACAGGGAGCTCCAGCCATTGGCGGCAGCAATACCATCCACTTCTGGCACCAAACCCTCGCTAAACCTCAGTAAGCTTCCGGAGCATGTGGTGGACGCTGCCGATCCGGCGGGAAGAACGTCATTCTAAGTTGAGGCTGGGCCAAGGGTCTACTGTCGAGCGGGCCAAACTTGCTTGCCTGATCGACAACTACTCGGTATTCGAACTAGCCACATCCGACCATTGCATCTTGAGGCTATCCCGGTCGTAAGGCCATTGTTTAGCATGGAACCCCATGGCGTGGGCCCGGTGCTGGCCACCTGTTTTGTGCGATTGTACCGCGGGAAAGCTCTGTTCGTTGAATCGCATGCGTCCAGCACCATCTCAAACATGTCTCTTGCGTCTTGAATCAAGCAATTCTCCTCCCCCCACACCCCATGCCTGGCCCGAGCAACCACCGTCACTCGATTAGCATAGGAGCAATACCGTACTTCTATTGCCACCATTTCCCTTCCATCTTCGCCTGGCTCTGACTTTAATCGACCTTCTTCTTGCATAAGGGACCGCTAGATCCCATCCGCTCAACCCCTTACAACAAGGCCAACTCCACCGCTTTCATATCTTTTCATTATACTTTCTCCTTGAGTGTTCCGCCGTCTCACCAGAACGCCCTCGGTGTTCCTTGGTATTACATTTATCCCTACGCTCGTGACGCCATATTCTGTCGTTCCAAAACACACCAGGTTTCGTCTTGAGCCTCATCAACTATCCGGAAACAACTATCCGTACCGCTTTTCTTACTCCTGCCTGCATGGAACCTCAGTCGAAGCAGGAAAGGCACCGGAATCTACCAATCTAGAATCTTGATGTATAAGCCGCAAACTTGTTAGTCGCATAAACAAGAGCCACAAGAAACATCATCAGTCATACCCCAACCAAGCCTGTGATTGTAGTGTCTCTAGTACGGGACGTCTCGGGACCGGTCGAACTCTCGTTTTCCTGGCGAACATATTTCTCAAATCCGTTTGGCTGTTTCTTCTTACAGAACCCTCCAAGAAATAAGACGAGATTTATTTTCCAAAGGACAAGATATCGCTATTGACTGAAGCGCCCAGTCATTTGTTTTTCTCTTTTTTTCTTTTATTTTAGGGAATCGTAAACATGGATATCTCCCTACTTCTCGATTCACGCGCTCCCGTGTCGCCGCCAGGCCCGGTGAGCGTCAAATCACGTTCTTCTTCACCAGCCAGTTCGAGGGGATATAAGAGCTCCAACACCAACGGTGCGGCCTATGCATACGGTACTCCCACCTCTATTGCTGGCTCAGACTATGCAGCGTCATTTGGGGAAAACGCGCAACAACCACAGCAATTTTCTCAGGCCATTTCTGGTCCTCCAAATGGCTTTTACCACATGCACCACCGGCATTCATCATCGACATCATCACTAGGACCAGTTGCTGCCGCTGCTCTTGCTAATGGGTCGGCCAAACGCTGTGCCTCGACAAGTGAAGCTTCGCCGGCAAAAAAGCAGACAAAATGGACCCCCGAAGAGGATGCGTTGAATGTTGAGCTTCGAGGGAGCGGAATGAAATGGGAAGACATATCGAAGAGACTTCCCGGAAGGAGTGCAATTAGCTGCCGGCTGCGATACCAAAACTACATTGAGAGGCGATCGGAATGGGACGAAGAGAAGAAGAATAAGCTTGCGAGGCTGTACGAAAGGTACGTTGCCAGGCCTCTGCGCTCATATTTACACATTGTACATGTCACTGCTCTCGATCTCCTCTCTGACACTTCTACAGATTCAAAAAGGAGATGTGGGAGAAGGTTGCTAAAGAGCTCTGCATGCCCTATAGGGCAGCTGAAGCCATGCATTGGCATCTGGGCGAGCATGAAATGGCCACCAGAGCCAACGTACCGATATTCCAGCTGTCGAACCTCTCTACATCGGTTCCTTCTGTCCCGCAAAACACGTCATCCGCTTCTGCTCCAGTCATGCCATCCCACTACTCTGGATATGCTTCGAATGCGGGCCCTTCACCGCTAGCTTCACCGCCGGGAATGGTGCCAGCGTCCGTTCCATCCCATGCCCGTAGACACAGCTACGCTGTTTCCGCTGCGCGCCGTCGAACAGACGGCGTCAAAGCTCTTCCCAGCGAGACATCCAATCTTCCTTGGTGCCAGCCATTCGGCCAGAATGGGACGCGACCTCCGCTGAAAAGGCCCTACAGTGCTACCGATGACAGCATCCATACTGGCTACCTGCAGGACTACGAGGACTGTAGACCGTTGAAGAGGCTTCACACTCCTGAGAGTAGTGGAGAATAGGGCAAATTTGAAGAACAAGTCTATGGACCCGTATTAGCCTGCTATTCGTCGCTTTCTTCAACCTCCTTGGTCTCGAAATCTACCCCCTTTTCTTTTCTCTTTTACATGTGGACTCACAGGACGCATGCATGGCGATGATGATGAAAACGAGAGTACGATGATGCCATTATCATTAATGGCGATGGCGGTGGCGTCTCTTTGTCTTGGAAGCGTGGCTAATCAACTCCGTGGACGAAGATGGAAGGATACAGCTGGATGGGATACCATGTCTTATTTCAGTCAGTATCTGTTGTCAATTCTGCTTGAGCATTAATGTCTCGTCTAGCTTTTCTTTGGAACCTGTATTCGTATTTGCAGTTGCATGTATTGCTTCGAACCCTACCTGATGCTCTTGTGGATTCTGAAGTATTTTCCAGCGTTGTTTACTTTGTCTTCCTGCGTTCAAGCTTTGCTTCACTAGCCGTTGAAGTCCTTGAGCAGAGCTCGAGGCTTTGGATCAGCCAAGCAGCACAGGGAGCCACAGTAACTGTGTATAGTAAGGTTTCGCATTCGTTTCTCATGTGCTCTAGATCCGAAGAGCAAGCCCATTCGTTTTACAGCAGTTTGGGTATTGGTGTTTACCTTGCTCCTCGTGCATGAGAGCTAGCGAGGCGTTTATCAATCGGATCTTGCGTACGGCCCAGTGCTCTGCGAGCTCTTCGGCCCATTGATTCGAGTTTTGACATTCAAAGTTTAATTTGAGATCTTTGGGTCTTGGTGTATGTAGCCAACAGCATCTTCTTGACGCAACTTCTTCATACCAGTCTTTATTACGTGCGAGCACAATGTCCCATTTATCCAATCAGAATGCGTTTATAACCTAACCCTCAAGGAGGTAATCGCACCAAGCTCGCAAGGATGGGCCTCCGCTTGTCGGTTGTCTCGGTCGTGGACGATGATCGAAGGCCACAGCACCGTAAGAGTCTTCCTTCTCTTTGCATTTGAAGTAATTAGCTCCGAAATACGTCAACGATAGCTTGACTTTTCAATGAGAAAAATTTTCGAAGGATGCACAAGCGTCAATCAACATGGCTAACGGAAAGACCCGTATAGCCTAACCTAGCCGACAACGGCAGGATCAATCTAGTGAGAGATATTGGGGGTGAGAGAAGCACCATGCAATACTTCATCTCTTATGACTTCGCCAGTGAAGTACAGAATTATGATTGGAGCGCTCTATCCGCTTGTGATAGCACTATATCGCGGCGCCGGGGGCGAGGTGAGGCGCGGTATCGGTAAGAAATCAATAAAGTATCATATCGCTGTCCTTCATTTCTATATCTGGATATTTCACACCCACCTTCATCCGTGTTAGGTACATTCTAGAATTTACCAATGGCAGTGAACATTGGCAGCTTAACACAGCCAGCAATCGTCATCCTTGACACTGCAGAAAATTGTGCAGTAGAGTATCCAACAGGAGAGTCCGGATGCCCATGTGACTATACGGATATGAGTGGGGCAATAGTATGCTGAACAAGGATTGATAATCACTAAAAGAGAAAAAGCAAAAAATAATAGAGCAAAATGGGGACAACCAATTGCCGAGTCCTCGGATCGAACCTGGAAACTCGGGTAAACTACGGGCAAAAAAATTCTGTAGCTTCTCTTTGATTATGCGTGTCATCCTTAGTGCAGGGGCCATGCTAATCTTCTCTGTATCGTAACAATATGACCAAATGCCCGAAGGCAAATTATCGAATTTAAGAATTATTATATAATCTAGAAAAATACGTCCGTTCTTTCCGCCATATGACACTTACACATCTTTAGGAGAATTTTGCCGAGGACATTGAAAGAGACTGACATGCCGCGCTTCAATTTACAAGATAGACTGAGATAATTTGAGATACATTAGAAGAGTTTCAATCTGCACTCAATTGCATGAGTAACGTTAAGTCTACTGCCTCCTATAATAATAATAGAAAGCCGTACACATAGCAACAAGTGTGACTCTACTGGCCTCTACACCAAAACCATAACTACATGGCGTAATTTATTACACTATTATTGCCAGAATTTCCCCACTGTAAGGAAACGCTCGGTTTCATATCGCTCCATGACCGGATATCATGTACATGGTTGTCCGGAGAGGAGGGTAAAATTAAATGGAAAGTACAGAGCTGATTACTAACATCCTCCGCTTCTAACATCCGAGGTCCAGGACAGCAGTAGGATCAGATGTTGGTTCAGCTCATAAAAGAACGCATTGTGTGCTTTCTAATAGAAACACTCAAGTAAGGTTCTCAGCAAGTTACGGGAAAGAAGTAGTAGAATGTACTTCGTTGAGGATCGTCTTTAAATTTAGGTTCAAAGACAACATTATCGCAAATCGTCCTTGCAAGGGAAGGGGCATATCCCAAAGTGTTTGGCTGATTTGCAGTTTTAGCATTGGAGGAGAACTCGCAATGTTCAGGTATTCTATGAGCTTTTGAATATCCGCGGCTAGTGATTCAGTAGACTGCCAACTTTTGCGTTATCCTCATAGACATAGACTATGTTGATTGAAATTGTTGAGCCAGAGACGCTACTACAAAATGTCTAACATGGTGGAGAATCAACGGGTATCTTTCCTGCATTCATTGCTGGCAAGAGCAAGGAGACTTCATTTTCGCGCGATGGTAACCAGACGTTACCCACGGGGAAGTGACACACATTCAGAATTCTGCAGAATTTATACAGGAAGAAAAAGTCGGCGTCGAAGGCAATATGTAAAGTGAGATTGAGATGGCCATAGTGACGAGAAGGATAGCAGACAAAAATTGCTGACGGAACGCCTGTACAGTGATCCCCCTTCAGGCAATTCCCAAACAACAGAAATGTTATGTCCAGTACAGTGTGCAGGTAAGAAATGTAGGACAGCACGTAACTGCAAATCGTCCTTGCGGGTAGGACCACACACAAGGGCAAGGTTCCAAGTGAAGAAGAGAGAAATTGAGCCACCTTGAGCAAACGTAATTAATCAAGCTTAAGTGATAGGCTCTTTCATATGAAGATCTGCACAAGTACGTATCAGCTAACGAGGAACGCCAAAATATAGTGCGTGATTTGAGATTGTCAGGATTTGCAAACACTGAGGTCAAATTTACCGTTAGGGGTATGATCCCAGGGACTAAACACTTTTCAGGGCTTGTGGGGATGTCGGGTCTCCCCCTGCACCTTGAATTTTCCGAAGAACGAAGTATTTCCAAAAGCGGAAACGAAGTTTATCTGCCGAGCAATTCGGAGGTTCGGGAGCTCAGTCGCAACAAAGCCCGTTGATACCCTACGCCATTGATTTGAGAGAACCGAAGTCAGGGAGATACCAATCCGTGCTCTTGAATCATGGCTGAAAAAAGTTGCGAAGCGGTATTATAGAAGCCCTCGCTTTAGGTCCTGGTCAAAGTGAGGGTCTCAGCAGCCACAGGAAGGCTGACATGAACGTGAGCAGGAATCTCAACACGCCACCACGCACTTCCTAGCTCGATTCCAAGTATCTGTGGTACATTGACGACCGTTCAGAAGAGCTAGTCAATATTCCATGGGCCTCAAGCATCCACCTCGAATACTTCTCACCTAATACTTAGTCTAAGATTATTCGTTTCGTAGCTGATACTAATAGCAACTTCGTAAATCCAGATCGAGCCATGCGTGTAGACGTGCAAGAAATGCTCTCATCGTCCATCGAACGTTCGAACTTTCTTAAAGGCAAGTTCCATTCAAGGGGCAGGCGTCAAAGACCAAGGCACAGCAAGGTTCGGCGGGCGTTAAGAAATGCAAACACGGAGCACAAGACTGCAACGGAATAAGCTCACAAACTCTATCTGGCCCATGTGGTTTTGTGCGACAACGGGCTACTTCCACCCTCCGCAGCTTGGCTCCGAACGCTGGCGTGGTTAAGAGTTCCGCTTCATATTGTATGGATGGGCCAGCCCGACCATCCGGTTAAAATAGGGGGGTAAATTTTGTTCCTTGCTGACGCCATCACCTCGCATCAGAAATGTTGGATGCGCAATGACGGGCTGATCAAAACCGTGGATGTGGGAGATGGCATGATGATCTGTGTACGGAAAAATTCTTCGAAGACCCCATGCACTCGTGACCAGTTCCTAGCTTCAAGGTGGGACTGACCGGGGTCATGCTGCTCCCGAACCGTTTGACTACGGAACGGGTGTAGGCCAACTTTGACATGTTTCACAAGGATTTAGCGGTGCGGTGCTAGGTCTATCACGTACATCATTGCTCTGCGGCTTCCTGCTAATACTTCGTAGGTGAGGAAAGGGAGCGGAAGAAATTCCACATCTGGCACAGACCGCCCGCCCGCTCACTCACGGGGAATATCGAAATACAGAACTCAGTCATGTGTATTTTCAACCATAGTGGATGATTGAATCACATGAAAGCGAAATAGCAGACACTTACGCCACAGGAAACAAATTGGTGGAACAACGACGGACTCTTCCATTTCCAACAGAAGAAACTGTGCTAGCTAAGCCCAAACCCGGCCCAAACGGTTTCCTGGGTTGCGATCGAGGCACATCTTGTGCGTCTAGCCAGAAAGCCGCCGCAGGAATCTATGTAATCTGCTTTTCCATAGCTGGTCTCAGCTCTACTTCGCATTCGGCCCGGTCGGAAGTATGGGCTGCCTCTTCGCCGGCGTTTCAATCCACATCGCACTCCTCGTTAAGAAGTTGTCGGCAGGTGTCAAACGGCGATGCGCGTTCTTCTGCGAGCCTTGAATCATACTCCAGGGGAAAGGGAATGTGTATCCATATGCCTGCTCAATCTCTTGTAACTCTTCCTCCGAGAGACGGATTTTAAGGGCATCAACATTGCTCTTGAGGTGGGAGATGCTACGGCCGCCGACGATAGGGTACACATCTGGAGCGGCATGCATGACGTACGCGAGTGCGATGGCGGTCATGTGAACATTGCCGTGGTTCTTACCGATTTTCTCGAGTATTCTAGAGACCTACAGCTTTCGTCAACGTGTGTTTCTTCTGGGCTATGAGGACGAGCCAAAGATGCGAGCATGAATGGGCGAGGACCTACCTTGATGTCGGTCTCGGAGGCAGTGAAGCCAGGGAAACTCCGACCGACCTCTTTTCGCTGCTCTTCCGTCTTGAAATGCCCGCCGCCTAGAGCACCCCAGGGCGCGATGGCCATTCCTTCCATATCGCACATGGGCAGGATCTCAGCCTCCAGGTCCCTTTTCGCCGCACTCCACTGACCCTGGTACACGCAGAACTGTTTCAAGCCATGGTCACGAGCGTACTGATTGGCACGAGAGACGATATATGCCGGAGTATCAGAGACGCCAAGGTACAAGATTTTGCCCGCTTGAACCATGTGGTTGAGCCCTTGCATGACCTCTTCGATAGGGCAGGTCAAATCCCACCAGTGGAGGTACAGAACATCGACGTAATTGGTGCGGAGTTTCTTGAGAGATGCCTCCAGAGACAGGTGCATGGACTTGTGAGAATTTCCAGTGTAATTGCTGTGGATGGAGTTCTTGGTGCGCTTGCCAGATCTGAAGTCGGTCGTGTATTTGGTGGCAATGACCATCTCGTCACGGACACCACGCTGCTCCATCCACTCTCCGATCCACTCCTCAGACTCTTCATTCTGGTAATTGTTGGCAGTGTCGATGAAGTTACCACCGTTCTCGTAGAAGAAGTCGAGCATTTCAAAGGTCGTCTTCTTATCGCAGGGTCCCATGAAGTCCTTCCACGCGTCTCCGAAATTCATCGCTCCAAGGCATAGCGGCGAAACACGAACTGAGGAAACTGTTAGTCATTCTTCGATACTAGATTGTGTACCAGATCTCGCCTACCGCCGGCGGTGGGGGCCAATGGCCGGTGCTTGGCGAGTGGAGATTCGGGTTCTGGTCTGGGTGCGAAGGCCATTGCGGATGAGTTGAGCGACTAATCACAGTGTAGACGAAGAGGGAATTTCAGAGGATAGAGGAAAAGGGACTTCTTCGAGGAGCGACGTCTGTCGAGGCTTTTAAAAAGCAGATGCCACTGGAAATCGGTACCGCCTTTTCCCATGACAGAATGAGATCATAAATTATTTGTGCTTATGAAGTCATTGGTCCGGAATTAGCGCAAGGGCAGCACCGTAACACCGGAACCTGCGCTGTGTAGCCGCCTCCACGGAGTACCGACAACTCCATACTCCGTACATTATCTTTCAGTCAATATTGACTCGGAACATTCCTTGGTCCAACACTTGGTTATGTAAGGTCGAAAAGTAACTTAGCTGTAGAGGCTGGCCTCGGCTTGCTACTTTGCCCATTTGAGAATCGCCTGTCTCCACCTGTCAGCACTTTCTTTCAGTTTTTATAGCTGTTATGTACCTAGCCGCCCAACAAGGGAGCGGCCGCAGTCAAGCGAACAAGGGGTGACGGGTACGGGTTTAGCCGCTCTCAGGTTCGGAGATAACCGTTCTGAGGAGAGCTTTGTAGTAGCCATTATGTTTGAAGATTTGGAAGTGTGAAACATTGGCAGGTTATCTTTGACCAGCAGAGGATATCGTGCGCCCAACCAACACGCCCACCACTAAGGTAATTCGGCAACACAGTGATTTCACTAAAAGCATATTAACTCTATGGGTCCTCTATGTCGGCCTCTGGTTTCTACATGAGTCGTCATTTTCCATATAGGCCTCTCACATCTTTGCGCAGGTCTTTGATCCCTGCACTGCTCTGCAATCTCTACGCATGTCCCTCTCCTCTCTGTGGAAGCTTTTCATCTCGCCTCTAATCACAAGGTCTATACTTTACTGTTTGCAAACTATGTCAACTTTACCATTAATTACGAATCCCAAGTCAGGAAATTAGCAGTCGTAGTCGACTGTAGCATGATTCAAGCAGCTATGTGACATTGTAGAAACACCAAAGAACAGGAAAGCATCCGATCCAGCAAGACGACTACTACGCACAGAACCTTTCACTTTACCTTCATACTCCGCATATCCTTCAAGCCTCGTCCCTGAAAATCCACTTTCCCCCTTCCCGCCTTGCCTCCCTCGCCCTTTCCTCTATCTTTTCCCGCTCTCTCCCTTCCGCCTCCTGCCTCTCCCTCTCCTGCGTTTGCGTCCCCGGAAAGTCCGCATTCCAGAACCCCGGCGGCGATCGAGCCCGCGCCCACTGCTGCCGATGACGTCCGACTTCATTGGCGAAACGCTCCGCGCGTGCTCGGACTAACGCCTTCTGTCGCGTCTCCGCCGATAGACAACCCACCGCCTCAGCCGAGATGCCAAGATAGGCCGCCAGCAGGCGCGTGTCCATATCGGCTTCTGCTGAGTCGGGCGACGGCGAGCTCTCCCAGAGACCACGGGCGGGCTCTCGGGGAGGAAGAACATCGTTTTCTGCAAGGCGGAGGAAAGTGGCGCCGCAGCAGGTCGGGTCGGTACAGCCAGGGAGGCAGCGTCGGCCAAGACGAGAGCGGACCGTCTCTTTGTAGGCAAAGTCGAGCTCGTGATTCGTCCTGGGATTCGGTTTGAAGTCGGAAAGCTTAAGAGCTAGCGTGGGAAGGAGCCGCAGAGGAGTACCCCCTGGCGGAGGTGGAGGTGGAGGAGGGGCTAGACGTTCATAAACATCGTTCTGGGCTTGTCGCTTGTTGGCTGCTGAAGTTTGCCTTCGACCGTTCCCACCCTCTCGCAGCAACGACGTACCCACGTCGTTTTCTTGTTTTATTTCATGAATTTCTTGCTCCAGGTCCGATCGATCATCACCTGTCTGAGGGTATCTGGACATCCCACCTTGGATCGTGCTTTGCCTGTCTGTATGAAATGTTGTCCGATCCGATAACGGGTAACGAGTAGAGGACGATGTATTGAGCAATGCCTGCAGGCGACCATGCTTTTCATCGATAGCATCGCTACTACTTCTTTGCATCGTACGCAGCTTTGCAGCTGCCAATCTGCAACTGCCTCTTCGATTCTGTTTTATTACAGACGTATCTTCACCATCCTCTATCACAAGGGAAACGGCACTTGTGCCCGCCTCCTGGAAATTCGACGATCCCTTTCTGACAAGACTTGCTCTTGGCCTAAGAGCTGTGATTGATACGTTGGGACTAAGCGGATCAAGAACGCCACTCACTCGGTTGATTCGAGTGAGTCTACTGCTTGCCCCTACCACATCATTAGTCGCCTGAGGGTCATCAATCCCTCGAGTCCCAAGAACACTGTCTACGGCATTGTTGTGATCGGCGGAGAGATCCATTTCGGTGGTGTTGTGGATCTCGAAGAGTTGGCTCGATCGCACAGGAACGTCAACGGGCAGGCTTGTAGAACGCTCCTGACGCAACTCTTGTAAAGCCCTCTGCCGAAAAGATTCACGCTGTGTCCGTTCCAGCAATGCTTGAAAGCGTTGATGCTTTCTAGGAGTGATGATCTTAGAACCCAAGCCGTCAAGATCAAGAGTCTCGGTCCGTTGCACTTGATGAGTAATTTTGGAAAGATAGTCTGAGTCAGAGTACTCTTCCTTGATATGGACAGGTTTGTTTTGACTATTACCTAGGCCTCTAAAAATGACTGCTTTCTTGTTGCTCTCTTTTGCTGCATTTCTTCTCTTGCGTTTAAGGGGACGTTCAGAGACTACAACAGGCATGTCATCTTCAACAAGACCTACAGATGTCCGACTTTCAATGATGTGCAAATCAGACCCCGTTTCCTCTGTCCCTTGAGTAGTAGATGGTGCGGCTCGTTTCCCGAATGGTTGCCTGGGTTTCTGCTCGAGGCGGGCAGGAGCTCTGAGACAATCATCATGCATTGGGATGTGATGGCAATGCAGAGAAGAATTCATAGCGGCATCTTCCGTTGCTACAGGTTCCGTATGCTCAACCTCGGGGTGCTTTGTGGATCTACCATTCAGACTCTGCCCACCGATGGCATTGTAATAATTCTGCCACTTCTTCCAACTATGAATCTGCTTCACGTATTTTTCCTTAATCTGCTGATAGGCAGACTTATAGAGGTCGCGTTCTATCTCAACGCTGCGGGAGACTCTTGAAACTTTCTTGACTGGACTAAGAAAATTCTCTGTTGATTCGTCGGCTTCTGTCCCGGCTTCTGGCGTATGGTGTTCCAGAATCGCATCTAACGCGTTGAAAGCTTCAGTCGACATTCCTGAAGACGGAGGCGGACCAGACTGGGAATAGGCTTGTTCGTGATGGGCGGCAAGCTGCAATCTTAATCGTTGAACCTCTTTTTTGAGCCTTACACTTTCCATCAAAGCAGCTTCCAGCTCCACATTTCTGCATAGTACGGAAATCAATCGCTCGTCTCCTTATTTCAGGTGTCAGCTTGGTAGTGATCCAGCCAGCTGGGGAAAGTGACGTACTCCGTGCTAATTCTTCCTGAAATCTTTGACACTGAAGTCCAATCTGTGCGCTTGAAGGCTCTGGATGATTCTGGGATTCCATGTTGAAATTAGTCGAAACCCAGCATTGTGAGTGCAACACAATTGGTCAAAGATAAGAAGAAAGTGGTGTCGTAAGAACGGCACTAGTTACACGAATTTTCGGCGACTGCAAGGCGTGTGACGCGCGTCGAATTGCAGGAGGGACACGGCGACAATTTGGTTTGACAAATCGCTCATCGATTTGACCGACGTAACAATCTTTAGAAAAGCTGATCTAAGAGTCTGAGTTGTCACTTTTGACTCGGCATCGGACACGCGTCGATTGCGTAGTTAAGTACCATAGCGGTACAGCTACCACGTACACTGCTTTAAAAAAACGCGTGATCCCGTGACAATCTGCCTATGCCAATTTAGGTTAGCTTTCATATCGCGATATGCGTAAGGTAAGTTCCACATCCCAACCCAATATCGATATCGATTCTTTGATTCCCAAGCAAAGCTAGCATGCAAGCAGCGCTCTCGATTGGCGGAATTCTAGATGGCCAAGCGTCCAAATGAGGAGGATCCGTCGTCAGAGAGCCCGCTGAAGAGGATACGGGCGACTCCCCCAGACCGTATATCCAAACTCAGTGATGAACTTTTGCTTCGCATACTATCGAATCTGTCCGTGACGACTCTTAACCTTTGTCAGGGGTAAGCCAGGACGAGTCAAAAATACCGAGCATTGCTGAAAGGTAGGATAGAACATCGCGGCGATTTCATGCATTAGCAGCAGATTCGCAGTTATGGAAAGCTGCATACTATAACCGCTTTGTCCGACCCCGAGCAGCTCGAATACCAGGTGTTCGAGATGGAGTGGCAGATCACCTTATCTTCTCGTCCAAATCAGCGAAGTGGTTGGATGAGGAAAGTTTTGTTAAGAAAGGCAGAGAAATGAACTGGCAACGGCAGTACAAAATCCGGCACAACTGGTCAAGAGGCAGGTGCGGCGTTAGCGAGATCCAAGTCACAGATTGCCCTCCTGTACCACATTTGCTTGTCCGTTACCATGCAGGCATCGTGTTTACGGTAGATTCAGAGCATGGTCTAAGGGCTTGGTCTTCAAAAGATGGGCAGAAGCTTTTAGCAAATACACTCTTACATATCGCGGATCAGACCCGGAGAGCGATAGCACCTACCTCGCTAGCTATCGACAGTCGCTCTGCTGAAAATTGTGTCCATCGAGTGGCGATTGGATTCGAGGACGGGGCTTTCAGCATTTTTGAGCTCCAGATGAAGTCGAAAGATTTCTTGCACCTCCACAAGAATACGTCATCCTCAAGTGGCATGCTGTCGGCAATAGCACTGGCGTCACCTTATCTTCTTGTCATGACTGAGAAGCAGCAGCTCTCGCTCTACAAATTTGAGGAGCCAGGGACGAGTCCTAACCGCAACCTCGACCCAGCCAAGCTATTGATCTCTTTCAAGTCTCACACGTCATGGCCACCGCTGACACTATCCATCAGACCATCTGCACAGGGCCTGATAGCTTCAATTGCTTATGCTCTGCCAACGTATCTCACAGGCTGGTCCGTCGGCGTTCAAGAGGTTTGTCTAAGCCCCGATGGGAAGCTCCTGGATTCTCGAGTCGCCACGGCCTTGGATCCAACGTTTCAGTCACGTTTGCCAGGAGCTAGCGAGCCATGGCATAATGAAGAAGACTCGTCTCCTAGCCCAATATTTGCTAAACCAACCTCACTGTCCTACTCTCATCCTTACCTTCTAGTATCGCATCCCGACAATACCCTTACACTCTACCTAGCGAGCTCTACGGAGACATCCCTCTCCATAAGCGCTGGTAGAAGGCTTTGGGGTCACACATCATCTGTGTCTGGCGCAGAAGTTGGCGGGCGTGGCAAAGCAGTTTCTGTGAGCTCTCGAGGGAATGAGTTGCGGGTTTGGGAACTCGAAGGCGGGTTAGCATCCGCCGCCTTGAGGAGGCGGCTCACGACGGGTGCGCTCAGCGTGAGAGTAAGTCCAGATCATAGCTCTGTGCATAATTGCGGCGTCGAGGCGACGTTGACAAAGGGCTGGGTCGGCTTCGATGATGAGAATGTGGTGGTGTTACGTGAGAAGAGCCAAGGCCAGCAGGCTCTGGTCGTGTACGACTTTACGTGAAAACCGATATACGGCTCCAGTAAGTGGTGAGCATGTGGGTGTTGTGGATATGTGAAGATACCCATAGATATTAGATGATTGGATAAACCTGAAACATCCGTACGGACATGTATGGACGGTGTCTCTTAGTTGACGTTGACTGACCTGTACCTATTCATGGGCATGGATAGCACCGGCGGCTGCTGTCGGGGCAGCGGTCGCACCCTGGTCCGAAAACTCCACTGCACACCCACGCTTTTTTCTTTCACCTGCAGCAACCAGACCCCCCTCTCCCTCGCTCCCTCCACCACTTTGCTCCTCTTTCTTTCGTCTGGCTTGGAACAATCTTGCCTGGCGTCTTTGCTGCTTCATTCGGTTGCGTGGCATCGCTAGCTCAGCTTCTTGTGATTGGCGAGCCAATCCACCTACTCATCATCACTTTTCCAAGCCCTTTCCAGACCTTCTCGCCTTCCCCTTCTGCTCCGCGTCTTGATTACCAATCGACACTTGGAAAATCTCCAGACCGTCCCACAACATGGATAGCGCCTGGGGACCATCCGGTGGTCGCGCATGCTACAACTGTCAGTATTGTCCGAAGATTTCTTTTCTTCGATGTCCTACTTTTCACAGGACGCGTTCTACAACCACGTGCCGAGACGTGGTCGTACGCTGGCGAAGCAACATGCTCTAGCTAGCAATCACATGTCATCAAGAGACAGTGCTGCTGAGGAAAGCTCCTTCACATATGATTTCAGCTGTCAATCCATCCAAATGTCCATTTTTCATGCTTACATTTGCATTTTTCCCATATCTGTGTGCTACCTATCACTTCCGCGGCAGTTCTAACTTGCCTCATTAGGTGGCGACACGTCTCACCAAGCCAAAGACTGCCCTAGCAAGGGGAATCCAACATGCTATAATTGCGGCGAGCAGGGTCATCTTAGCAAGGACTGCCAAAACCCTCAAAAGGAGCGCACCTGTTACCGTTGCGGCAACACCGGTCATATCTCTCGCGAATGCCCGCAGGAGCCTAGTGGAGCTGGCGGTGGTATGAGCGGTGGACAGGAATGCTACAAGTGCGGCGGCATGGGTCACATTGCAAGGAACTGCACTCAAGGTGGTGGTGGCTTTGGTGGTGGCCGTGGCTTTGGAGGAGGATATGGAGGTGGCGGTGGCGGTGGCGGTGGATTTGGCGGTGGTCGCGGTGGCCAGACTTGTTATTCCTGCGGTGGCTATGGACACATGTCCAGGGACTGCACCCAAGGCCAGAAGTGCTACAACTGTAAGCTTGGTGCTATGACCTATTCACAGATTTCATGCTTACGCGTCTAGGCGGAGAGGTCGGCCATCTGAGTCGCGACTGTCCATCCGAATCTTCTTCCGAGCGTGTCTGCTATCGATGCAAAAAGCCCGGCCATATCCAATCCATGTGCCCGGAATAATCCCACTCCCTTCAACATTAGTCGCACGCCTTGGCGACCGCGATACAAGTCTACAGGACAGTCACCGACAATTTGAGTCTTTGTGCAGCGATTCGATCACCTAGCAATTCTTCAGGCGAGCATGAGCGAGCTACGACAACGATGACCTTTCACGGCTAGACACACAATTCTCAATTCACGAATTTCCGTATTGTTTCCCTTTTCTTGTATATTTCTTACAAGGTGGCCATTGTGGTATGCAAACGGCTTGGTGAACCATCATGATGATGCGAGAAGGCATTAGCAGAGACCTCTGCAACCCTGAGGGCGGAAATGCACTGCAATGAATCGGACATCTGGGGGAACATCAAAAGTTCAAACTCATTTTTGCTCTCTTTTTCATCTTCTTCCATTTTGTTTCTTGGCCTTCGAGGATTGGTTGGCTTCATATGCCTATCAGGTCGCTCTTGCATCTTTTGTGTCTTGTCAGGACACTCAAATGGCATGAGAGAGGAAGCACGAGTCCTCAGCATCGAATTTGCTCTTACCCGTAGCTCAAAAACAGGCACCTAAGCCAAAGAAGGGGAAATGAATGCCACGGCCCTGGATTGCATTAGACATCGCACCGCTATCAACATTACTTATCTACTCCACTCTCTCTCACAATGACCATGCCGTGAATCTTACCAAGCCACGTAAATCGACGTCAGTATTGGGGAAGGTACACTGCTCTACAGAGCCCAGGGGATGTTGTTGTGGCGCACTCTTTCGCGATTACAGCACGTTACCTACCTACTACCTAAGACATCAAGAGTCACATGACTCCAGTGGCAATCTACCATTGCATGTTCTTCCAGAGAGCAGGATTGGTATCCCCGCTGGATAATGCGTACGAGTTGCAACACCATTCGGGTGCTTTTTCTTGGTGCCCCTTCGCAAGGAGGCTATGGGACTGGGTAGTACTACGCGTGCTGCGTAGGCAACATGAGCCAACAGCGGTCTATCGGGCTTGCCTTCTTAGCGAAATATTCCAAGAAGTGATCTTCTGAGATCGAGCCCAAACTAGAATTTTCACCCAACGAGATTCACATGGCCCGGTTCTGCGCCGTAATGGCTCGACCAAGAGCAAAGATGCGATGTTCTTGCATCTGTGGCTGGCTTGTCCGTAAAAGTCACAACCGACATTAAAGTCGTTGCGAGATGCTTGTCATAGTCTCGGAACGAACACCATTTCGCAGCGTCCTTGGATTGAATAGCGGCTTAGGCAAAGCTAATACTGCCTGGTTCAGCAAGATTTTTACATAACAGCCCCTTCTGCCCCTCCAGATCCTCCGGTCAAAGCGCAGCCACAGAACAGCGGGCCAGCAGCACGGCGATGAAATAACAAGAATTCACTTGCAGAAAGGACCATGCGGTTTCTTAGCTATGCCTTACTGGTGAGTTGAGGAGCGTGTACTCACTGTGATACTGCTCTTACAGCACTTCGCTTGATATTACTGGTACTCCATATTACGTTACTCTATCGTTTTGGTGTCTCAACCTCGGGACTATTTATATCTCTACCCCGCACACACAGACTGTCCTAACCAAGACCAAATGTCGACTTTGCCATGCCTGGCATTCCTACCCTCACCGCATGAATCCTTTCCGAGCGATGTCAGGTGGTCAGGTGCGGCTATTGCACTGGCCTACCTATCCATGACGACTGCTGACCAGGATTGTGTGGCAGCTGGACCATCGCAGCCTGGTTCCTGCGTATCTGATGCCTGACCCTTGTGCAGCGGCAGGGCCAAGTTTTGGTCTACCTAGTAATCCACAAAGTAAAGCCCTCCACTCTAATCCAGTCTTTTTACTTTACTCCCGCCAGTGTGTGTTTGCTCAATACATGGCAAACAAGCTCGTCGCCCTTCATGGTTTTTCCTAATGCGTTCTTAAGACTCTTCTATTGGATTGTAGTCCTGTGCTCCACTGTGACATTTGCTCAGCAGAACCAAGCTTTGCCGACTAGTAATGCGACAGCTCCAACCTCAGTCTTCTTCAGTGTAAGCTTTTTTTTCGTCCCATTTCTATGATTTCTTGGCTGACCTGGGGGCATTCCGACCAGAGACCTGAGCTAACGCCACCAATCTTGAATGTCACAATATCTGACAGCAACTCCTCTGGCCACGCTCCAGGTGACTTTGACTGATCAAGTATAAAATGCAAGAGCATAGTGTTGACAGGCATAGGATACGTCTTCATTGCGCCATATCAAGCTTTGCAATCAGGTCCTTACATCTATGATAAACAGGGAGTAAGCATTTATATTGTCTACTTCAAAAAGAAATGCTCACTTTCACAGAATCTTATATGGGACGGATGGGGTGCTTCAGGACCGTCGAATGCCCATAATTTCCATGTCTGTAATTGGCAAGGACAGCCCCACCTGTGCTTCTCTTCGGAGAACCAGCTTCTCGGATATGGCAGAGGCCAAGCGGTGATTCTTGATAGCAACTACAAAACGATACAGTCTGTACAGATCGGGGCCGGCCAGACACAAGCAGACATGCATGAATTTCAGCTGACAGATAATGGGACGGCGTTGATGACTGCATACGACTTACTGCCGTGGGATTTGAGCGCCCAAGGAATTACCAGCGGTATCGGCTACATTACTTCCGGTGTTTTCCAAGAGATAAATGTCACATCTGGTGAAGTCCTCTTCTCGTGGTCTAGTATCGATCATGTACCGATCTCATCGTCTTATGTCAAACCGAACTCCACTGACACCTCGGGTAACGGGTTATCAGTGGCCACGCCTTATGACTATTTCCACATCAACGCAATCGACAAATCCACTACCACAGGAAACTACCTTGTCTCTTCACGACATACATCAACACTCTACTATATCTCTAGTTCTGATGGTAGCATCATCTGGAGACTCACCTCATCCTCACTCTCCAATTTCACGCTTACCAACTTCAATTTTTCTTTCCAACACGATGGGCGGCTCATATCCGAGAATAGTACCCACATCACCCTCAGCATCTTCGACAACGCTTCTGACGGCTATAACCAAACCTCTTCTTACTCCTCCGGAAAATTCATTGCTATCGACTTATTAGCTGGAACCGCTACTCTGACGTCCTCAGTCAGCTTCCCTGACAGTATTGTTGAGGGCGGCCTCCTCGTTGGCTCACAAGGTAATACACAATTACTCTCAAACAGCAATATCTTCAATGGATGGGGCCCATATGCCTGGGCCACTGAGCACGATTCCAGTGGCACTCATGTTGTTTGGGCCGCCAACTTCGCCCAGGGCGTTACGATGAACTACCGTGCCTTCAGCTTCGATGGTTGGAACTCAACTCCTGCCGATAGCCCTGCTATGTGGGCGTACGCAAAGACCGCTGATGGAAGTTACCCCCTATATGTATACGTGAGCTGGAATGGTGCCACTGAGGTTGCATCCTGGAGCTTTTATGGGTCGATGGTGGCGCCGAACAAGGCAGGTTATCCAAACACCGTCGGGGATACGGCACAAGTTGTCTTGCTAGGAAGCGTGGATAAAACTGGGTTCGAGACAATGTTTGAAAGCCCAGAGATGTATCCGTATGTTCTAGCTCAGGCTGTAGATGGAAAGGGTACAGCATTGAGGAATTCGACATGGATCCAAGCATTTGTGCCGAGCGAGGCGTTAACAGGAGCGTGTGGAAATACGAGTTGCAATGCCGCGATGCAATAGTAAGGTCGATTATGGCTTTACCCAAGGGAAGTAACAATGCCAAAAGCCCAAGTAGAAAACTGCCGAATTTTTTTTTTTAAAAAATCGTAACATATGAATACGAGCCCGAATTCCCCGTATACTCTAAGACATGTCTAAAGGTGATCAAACTGCATCTAAAGCAAAGTTATGCAGCACCACCAGAACTCCTCCCGCAAAGCTCTTGTCTGTCCGTTTACCGCCAATAGTCAGTTAAGTAACCGGAAGTAAACCCGGTATCGATGGGTAAGACCGTCGTCTAGCTCTGTCCCCAATATCTTTCGTTCTTGAGACACGCTATCACTTCTGCACTGTTCTCCCTCACTTCTTCCCCTCTCGGTTCGTCCCTTCCACTGAAGCCTTCATCCTCTTCATCACTGCCCCATCAATTTCCACATCTGACCACGTGGTTGTGGCAAACTTGTCCATGCTCAACACGTCCAAATGCTGGTACCGCTCCTTCCAGTCCCTTGAAGCCGCCCACTCCGCCGTCGAGTACACAACGTAAAACTTCCGCGCGATCTCCACCTGATCCAGCAGCCAGCCCGCGTACCATTCCACCAACCACTCCGTCGCCCTGACAGGGTCGTTCTCCCACGTATCCGCATACTCTGACATTACCTCCGGATCCGGTGACACTACGAGCGGCGGCTGTGTTGGCCCGACGTTGATGGGACTGTCTGCACGCTTTGCAGAATCGAGAGACGATGGGAGCCGTTCGAGCTCTTCATGAATCTGAAAGAGGTCACGATCCCGCCGCTCAAACGCAAGCTGCCGAACCCAATGCACCAGACCTGGGCGGCCAACGAGACGCCAGTTCTGCTGCTCAGGGCGCTTAGTGCGGTTCGTCTCGACGAACTTAAGGATGATGACGAGGGCGGAGAGGGGGTGGGAGGCGAGGACGTCATCGGTCAGAAGAAAGATACCGCCGTTAGGGAAAAGCTTCGTGATGCTGATGGTGTTGGAGGGAAGGAGAGGCAAGCCAGTCGGCGTGGCTGAGGGGACCGCAAGACACCCGAGGCGGAACATGTTCCAGCGGAAGCCGCGAACAAGGAATTTTTGGAGGTTAGCCAATTTGTGATAGGAGAAAAAGGTTGGGTGAAACTGTAATGGGTTGCAGATTGTTAGCGCACAGTGATTCTTTGGTGGAGTGCGGCTTTTCGTTTAAAGAAGTAACACAGGGATACGACGTACCAGTACAACTCCAGAGCTCTTGTATTGATTGGAAAATTTTCCCCATGACCCGATGGTGCTCACCTTGGCCTTACAAGCTGCAAAGAATTTTTCAAGCAGCATAAGCTCATCTGCATAACAAGGGGGTATCATCAGAAACACATTACGCTCAATTGGTATGGGATTCGTCTTTCCGTCGCGCCATGTGAATAAACCTTCAGGTGTGATGCCTATGACTTCACGAAAAAGTAGTAATACAGGAGCCTCCGATAGGCTGTGTCTGGTCAAGGATGCGGCTGGTCCTGGAAGTGCGAGTGGCTGCGATACCGGCGTGTGGATGTAAAAGCGAAGCTTCACCTCTGGAGCTGTCTTTCTGTTCGTGGGTAAGAATTTCCACGATTCCTCATCTGCTGGATAGATAGTCATCGTGAAGTTTTGATGGTAGTATAGAGCTGCGCTGGAATGTAACTTGAGATTTTGCACAAAATCTTCTAGTTTCGTATCTGCAATTGGGGAAATTTCTCCTTTCGCCAGGCACGTTGGCTTCCGCTAGATGTATGGTATTAGTGATGTCTTTATCTCGATTTTGAACGGCCTTACAGAAATGACATGATGTCTGTAGTCTTCCGACATGCACATATGCTTGAGAAGGAATTTAGGGTTATTTCCAGTCTGAGCCAAGAATTCGTTCTTGACGCCAAGCTCCATGCCCAACATAAGGACTTGCAATATTGTTAGACTTTCCTGCATCATTGGCACGCACAACGTCGCCATTACATGTTCGCCCATGGTGTCTTGTTGCAAGATGGATTCTAGACGCGTTGATGGTGGCGAGCTATCCGTAGAATCATCCGCAGGCTTGATGCCTGTACGCGGGGCGACTGGGAATGTTGTTCAATATGTAGGCAACGCACTGAACACACGGTATGTGTGTGTTCTGCAGCAGCTACTCACCTGAGGTGTGCACTAATTCTCTCCAAGATCCTGGAGGATCGGCATCTTCGTCACACTGGAAATGCGCGAACGAACACTCGCGATCCGACTTCATGCAGCGACCATTTGTCTTCCAGAAATAGCAGGTCTTCAAGATTCTGGGAATATACAGCGGTTGGGCATCCGCGCTCTTCGAAATGGGTATAGGATTCTGTGGGTCAAACCGGTTGCCAAGGAGGCCGGTATTCCAATGGGCGTAGCGACATTGCTCTGGGGTGAAGTGACAAGACTTCTTCTTATACCAGAAATCGCAGGTCTGCGGCTGAGGCCGGAATTTTGGCGGCGGTCCGCCGACAGGCTCTACAAGAGGCAGTGAACGATGCTGAAGCGGACATTGTGAGTCCGAATATGGGCAGCTGCCGTCTATCTTCCATCGACGGCAGGTCATTGGCGGCTTACCCGTCCATGGTGCACTGGCATTAAGCATGGGCTCTGCCAAGGCAGAACTTGCCACTGTCGAATCATGAAATCCTTCTGTGCTAGGTCCGAGCATGGAGAAGATGGCTTCCCCGATCGACTGAGTTAAATCGCAAGTAGAGTTTATACTATCCTGGTTGGTAGCAGGAGGATCCGAAAGGTTTGGAGATACACTAGATACTACTCCCCAACTCTGCCTGAATCCACCTGCCGTTGGGCTTGGACGAATTTCCTTCTCGATAAGAGAAGGTGGCACAGGAGAACTGTCATTGTCCGAATCATCTGCAAGATCGACAAAGCCCGGACTGCTTTGCCTTTCTACCGCAGAAGGTAGTAGAGGAGAATTGTTTCTCGAAGGCCGATTTGTAGCATCAGCAACACTTCCTTGCTGAGCTTCCAAAGCTACCTGTCCTGGTGGGGCCTCTGTTATGGCCTGGTGGAACGGCTTGTTCTGATTAAGATCTATGAAGTTCAAATGTTCTGGATTTGGTGGAGGTTCGTTGCGACCATATTCCTGAAGTCTATGTCGTTGGGAGAGCGTTCGAAAATTCTTTACTTCATTTGCATTTGCCGTTTCCTGACCTAGCCGTGTTCTGCCTTTCTTCTTCCGTGGAGCGTCCCAGGAAGCAAAAATCCCAGCTCCTTTTGGTTTGCCTAGAAACTTCATGAGCAGAAAGCATTGGATGTCTCGTGTACATAGGTTTCTAGTGAACTTAAGAATTATATACGTTTGGCTAATGTGCATAAAGCCATTTGGTCGATATGCATATCACCGCTACGATATAGAGCATGGAAGAAAGTTGGTTGCTCTCCTGAATATGATTATACTGAAAAGGTTTTGAAGCAGAAGTATTGACGTACTGAGATTATTGACTGTACGTTTCGTTACTCGAGTGGGGCTACTAACGACTTCCTCTGCAACAACCTTATTCATCAAAGCAGACCGACGAGGTAAAATACCTGAGAGAAGACTGAAAGAGGTTGATTTCTTGGGAATGTGGATAGTGCCAGCGCCAGTGGCGGAGCCGGACCTGGACTTCTTTTGCAGAATAGGCGTTGTAGCTTCCTTTGCAAGAACAAGATTCTGTGATGAGTCCAAGGAGGCCTTCCTGCCTATAATGTCCTTGTTTCTGAGCGAAGAATAATCTACACTTGCTTTACAAGATTGCTGGTTAACACTCGCCTGATGTTCTTCAAGGACCGAGTCCGGGGAGGCTACATATGGCTCATCTTCAAGATCGGAAGACATCACGCGTCGCTTCTTTCTTGGGATCGCTGGAGAATCCTCGACACCACTATCGCTATCGGAGGAGGTGGACATCGGACTAACCCCCGGACACACCTTTCTTCTACGTTGGTCTCGCGTCTTCTTCGGGCGGGCAAGTCCTTTCTTCAGTATCCCTTCATGCTTCGAGAGTAGACGTCGCTCGTCTTCAGAAGGCCAATTCTCCACTCCAGGGTCCGAGTCGGCAATTTCAAAAGCTTCTGAATCGCCTCCCTCGCTCTCCACTGGCTCTGGCGTCACAGACAAGTTGTTCTTGATCCGCTTCTGACGTCGTCTGTAATAAAGCTGGGTAACTCGATTGGACTCTTCATCAACGCTTCTGTAATAGTCGTTGAGAGCGAAAGCAGACTCTAGCCCTCGTGCAATTCTAGCTTTGGTGTCCTCCCATTCCCACATAGGCTTGTCGCTGGAGAAGTTCTCTTCCGGTTCCCACGTTGAGCGATGAAGTGGATAGTCTTCCCATTTTACAAGATACTCTTTGACTCCATTGTCACCAACTCTCTCAGCGAGGATGGCCTCGAGAGCATAGTGTGACCTTGGAGAACTAGCCGGCGTCGGATTCACCGAAAGATCGTCATCGTCAGGCACAAACATTCCCTCAATTGTTGTAGACATGATGTTTGCATAGCCGGAGACGAATCATGTCGATGGCGGAGGTACTAGAGTATTAAGAGGGAGGTTGTCTATGTTTGGAAGGACCACAGCGCATAAATACTTTCCTAGGCACCTGTACGGAGGTACCTAAGGTACCTTACTAAGGTACCGTACCTTGGAGTGCTTAGTAACCACAACGGAAGGCGGAGTCCTCAACTCAGGACAATGTCACGTGCTGGCCGGACCCTTGAAACGGTTTCGGCGATTTGCTGGGAGAGGTGGTTGTAGTCCAAGCTCACAACATTTACGCAACGTCGCATAATAAGAATCCTTTGCGGCTACCAGTACTCTTCTGTCAATTTCAAGAATCCTGTCTCTTTCAACGTTGAGATCCCAAGCCCACATACACGCCATCATCCAGGCCCCAAGCACACATTCGAAACTGTCCTGAACATGGCAAACGATGAATACGATGTAAGGCCCTGTCTAGGCAGACACTGCAGTGACTGATAATAATGTCTCTTTGCGCAGTTCCTCTTCAAGGGTATGCGAACCTCATGATAGCATTGAGAGGTCATTCTTTGAGCTGACTCCTTTTTCCCAGTGGTTCTGATTGGTGACTCTGGAGTCGGTAAATCCAATCTTTTGAGTCGTTTCACAAGGAATGAATTCAACCTGGACTCCAAATCCACCATCGGTGTCGAATTCGCGACTCGGTCCATTCAAGTCGACTCTAAGACGATCAAGGCACAGATCTGGGATACTGCTGGTCAGGAACGATATCGTGCCATCACTTCAGCCTACTATCGAGGCGCAGTAGGAGCCTTGCTCGTCTACGACATCAGCAAGCAGAACACATTTGAGAACGTCACGCGGTGGCTGAAGGAGCTGAGGGACCATGCGGACTCTAATATCGTGATTATGCTGGTCGGAAATAAGAGCGATTTACGACACCTAAGAGCGGTGCCTACAGAAGATGCTAAGCAATTTGCAAGTACGTCATTCCGTTGGGGTGAAACAAAGGCTTGCGGATGGGGCTAAGAATACAAACTAGGCGAGAACAATTTGTCCTTCATCGAGACTTCTGCTCTTGATGCAAGTAACGTGGAGCTTGCCTTCCAGAACATCCTTACCGGTATGTCGCATCTAAACAATAACACTGATCTAGGCTGCACTTATGTGGCGGATGAGATTCATCGTGCTGATGAATTCCCCTCTCACAGAGATATACCGGATTGTTTCCCAGAAAGCGCTCGACCAAGGCGAGAACCCGCAGAATCCAATTGGGGCACGCACCACTATTGAAGTGACAAAGCCTGCAGATGAGGGTACCAAGGGCGGAAAATGCTGCTAATACCTTTCACACGATACCAAGATCGGATTTTCATAGCTGATACGAGGCTGGTGTATTTTCACGATTGCTTCGTTTCTACGAGGGGATATTATCCAGGTTGGCGCGGGGCATGTATCTGACAGATTGCGTTTGCAGTAATGGCGTCTTGAGGAGCTCTTGTAACAGACTTATTTAGATTCAATGAAGTTTTCACATCTCATAAAATACGGCTTGAAGCGAGCGCTTCCTTTGGGGGAATATTGGGTAGCCCCAGCTGATTGCGAAGTGATGACTTATGCTCTTGAGCAGGATCTGAGTAGATTGAGGATTACAGAGAGTTGCATCAAGATTCAGTGCGCCCACTTAGGCTATGACAAAATGTCCAGAGTCAGTCAAAACTTAGGCTGTAACATTCAATCCAGTGTGTTTTGGTCGAGAGAGGCACGAAAGGATCCAGTCAGCCAACGTTTCGTCCAGGCTTGGTGTGGTTTTCCCGACTCCTCGTTCCCGGCTTCACCCTGCTTCCACCAAAGCTACTTCATCAACAGACCATCTTCTCTCCACCCTCTCCCTCAGCTCTTGACGTCTCAAAATGCTCAAGAGGTATGCTATGCTTATTTTGAAATCCCAATTGAGATACCGTTGAAGCTGCTAATCACGATTACAGCGGCCTTGCTCGATCGCTTCGAGCCTCTGCGCTCCGCAGACCGTCTCCCATTTCTCCTCAACGCGCTTTCAGGCCTATCCAGAAGAGCTTTGCGCCAGCACTTCAGGCAAGATTTGCCAGCACACAAGATGGAAAGATCCATCAAGTCATTGGACCTGTCGTAGACGGTATGCCGAGCGTCCCGGAAAAAGCTGCCAGAATAAGCTTTTTAGCTGTTTGGAGCTGCCAATATTACGTTTGGAAGAGCTCTCGTTGACATCGATGACAGTAAAATTTGATACTGAACAACTACCGCCCATTCTAAATGCTCTCGAGACAGACAATGGTGGCAACAGGCTCGTGCTAGAGGTCGCGGTAAGAGACTTAACGCGAGCGATACACTTAGCACGGGATGTGTACTAACGAAAAGCAGCAACACATGGGTGAAAACGTAGTACGTTGCATTGCTATGGACGGTAAGTAGAAATTGTCGTCTTCGGATGGAGTTCGGTGCTAATACTACTGTTGTTAAGGGACCGAAGGTCTAGTTCGTGGATCGAAAGCTGTAGATACTGGTGCACCCATTACGATTCCTGTCGGTCACGGTACTCTTGGTCGTATCATGAACGTTACTGGTGATCCAATTGATGAGCGAGGTCCCATCAAAGCTCAGAAGCGCCTACCAATCCACGCAGAACCTCCTCAGTTCGTCGACCAGTCCACCTCTGCTGATGTCCTCGTCACTGGTATCAAGGTGGTTGATCTTTTGGCACCATATGCTCGTGGTGGCAAGATTGGTCTTTTTGGAGGTGCTGGTGTCGGAAAGACGGTGTTCATTCAAGAGCTGATTGTACGCTGAGCTGCACCTATTTTGTAACACCAACGATACACTAACTATGACCAGAATAACATCGCCAAGGCTCACGGTGGTTTCTCCGTATTCACTGGTGTCGGAGAGCGTACTCGTGAGGGTAACGACTTGTACCACGAAATGCAGGAGACACGCGTTATCCAGCTCGACGGCGAGTCTAAGGTCGCTTTGGTATTCGGCCAAATGAACGAGCCACCAGGAGCTCGTGCTCGTGTCGCTCTTACTGGTTTGACTGTTGCCGAGTATTTCCGTGACGAGGAAGGGCAGGACGGTAGGGACCAAATTGGGCGCAGGAGGGAAAAGATCTATGCTAATTTTGACCTAGTGCTTCTCTTCATTGACAACATTTTCCGTTTCACTCAAGCAGGTTCTGAGGTGTCTGCTCTGCTCGGTCGCATCCCATCTGCTGTCGGCTACCAACCTACCTTAGCCGTCGATATGGGTGTGATGCAAGAGCGCATCACCACCACTCAGAAGGGTTCCATTACGTCCGTGCAGGCCGTCTACGTCCCCGCCGATGACTTGACGGATCCTGCTCCTGCCACCACCTTCGCCCACTTGGATGCCACCACCGTGTTGTCTCGAGGCATTTCTGAGTTGGGCATTTACCCTGCTGTCGACCCTCTCGATTCCACGTCCCGCATGTTGGATCCTCGCGTCGTCGGTGAAGACCACTACAACACTGCCACTCGTGTGCAACAGATGCTTCAGGAGTATAAGTCGCTACAAGATATCATCGCAATTCTTGGTATGGATGAATTGTCAGAAGCTGACAAGCTTACTGTCGAGCGTGCGCGGAAACTGCAGCGTTTCTTGAGCCAGCCTTTCACAGTTGCTCAAGTCTTCACTGGTATCGAGGGCAAACTTGTGGACCTGAAAGATACCATCCGAAGCTTCAAGAGCATCATGCATGGAGAGTGTGACGACCTGCCAGAAGGTACGAGCTTTTTCACTTCGATCTGCATTTATCTTTCGACTAATAGTGTCTAGGTGCTTTCTACATGGTTGGTGATATCGAGTCGGCCCGCGCAAAGGGTGAGAAGATCCTTGCAGACCTACAGAAGTCGACATAGATAGGATAAAGTAAATTCCCACCCTTTTGGAAGCTCAGGCCTGCCTCAATTTCCAGCAGAGTCGTCTTACTGTACAGTGAACTAAGATGGACTGGCTTTGGGAAACTTGCGGCACATGGGGCGGGCAGTGTAGGGAGCGCAACCGCTTTGTACTCGTACATCTCAGTCTCAATTTCCTTTTGTCCAAAATAGCGAGGTAGTCAAACGATAGGGTGGTCAGTCCTGAAGTCTTGTCGTCTCTGTTCTGCAATAGATTGCGATGCCGCTGTAGAAGGAATACATCATGCCCACATGTGAGTGCGGGATGCATTTTATCCGTTAAATTATCAGTGAGCCATGGGAAATGAGCGAAGATCATGGGTACCTGCAGCAATCGACATGGCGTGCGGGTCAAGGGAATGCCTTAGGTACCTAATTCATCCAAGCTCGCCGAAGCGGGTTTTTGCAGCCGAGGTGGAGCCGCTGCTCACGCTCAACAAGCCAAACAGCTCCTAAAGTGAAGTACTTACCAATCATCCAGTGAGCTCGACAGCTCCCAATTGACAACCTCTTGCGCCCTCCCTGACCATTTCACAGTCTCGCACGGTCTCCACTCCCCGTTGATCCTCTTCCACCTCCTACTTTCCTCCACAATGGCTCCCATAACGGAAGAGATGGCCCAGTCGCTGCTGGATACAGTGCACAGGCTGGAAACACGATTACAGCAGGTCGAGGCAAAACTTGAAGGAAGAGAGTCCGGCAGCTCCCCTTCGGAAACAATGCGCATGATCCTAATGGGACCTCCTGGGGCCGGTAAGCTTCCACCCAGAAGCTATTGTTGTAGCACGTGCATCTATTCGCATGCTGATCAGACCTCGATATTAGGCAAGGGAACACAGGCGCCGCGAATAAAGGAGAAATATGGCTGCTGTCATCTTGTGCGCGACTTGGGATTCCCCATCAGAGCTTCTGGACTGACAAAAGCTTAGGCTACCGGAGACATGCTCCGGGCACAAGTCGCGAAGAAAACATCACTTGGACGAGAAGCAAAGAAGATCATGGACGCCGGTGGTCTCGTTAACGACGAGATCATGGTCAATATGATTCGCTCCGAGATTGAAAGCAATCCCGAGTGCAAGAATGGGTATGCACGTCTTCATTCCCCCTACACCTCCTGACAGGAATGCCTCACCGTACACTAATACCAATTCCTTAGGTTCATCCTCGACGGCTTCCCCCGCACTGTCACTCAAGCAGAGAAGCTCGACAGTATGCTTTCCTCACACCAGCAGAAACTCCAACATGCGATCGAACTCCAGATTGACGACCAGCTCCTCGTAAGCCGCATCACCGGCCGTCTAATCCATCCAGCCTCAGGACGTTCATACCACAAGATCTTCAGCCCGCCAAAGCAATCCATGACCGACGATTTGACCGGGGAGCCGCTGATCCAGCGAAGCGACGACAATGAAGAGACGCTGAGGAAGAGACTTGGGACGTATCATGAGCAGACGAGCCCGGTAGTCGCGTATTACCAGCGGACGGGCATCTGGAAGCCCGTAGATGCGAGTCAGGAGCCGGGACAGGTATGGCAGAGCTTGCTGAAATGTTTTGATGGAAAATCAGGCGGCAGTGGAGCTAGCGGGGGTTTGCTCGGCAAGCTCGGATTGAAAAATTGAGGTGCATGAACCTGGTCGCCTGGGGTATGATGGGAATCTCTTAAATCAAAAGCAAAGACAACAAAGCCATGGCTCGGGTGTCGGCTCCATATCTACCTGTCATCATGGAGTCTAATTATCTGTGTGGTACGATCCCTCGGCCTAGATTTTGTGTAGAAAATTTCTGTCGGTGGAGGGATCGTATAGACCTATGTGTTAGTCATTCGGTTTGCAATTGTACAATGACTAATAAAGCGAGGCCCTCTATTATCATTTTTTCGATATAGCTCCATATAGTCTGTTGGGAAGCAGTGAGCGGGCTGGGATTTCAGTAGCATAAGACAAGGACAGAAAGTGAGTTCCCTCGTCTCTCAATTTTTCAGACACTCTTACCTGAGCGATGGAATAGCTATCTCCACTTTCAAATGTTCCAAGCATTACATACGGGGAAGCGCCTAATTTATTTTCGCGCCTGCTCGCACGTCATACCCGGCTCTTACTGTCATGAGACTCATATCTACCGTCCTTTAAATTTACGAAACATCAAGCTCTCGTCACGATCAATCATCTGAAGGAAGCCTTCAAAGTGGTTGCAGATTAAATGAAGGACATAACTTGAACAATGAACTAGCAGTTGTGAGATCCAGAAGTCTTAGGTACAGGGCTCAAAGGAAGATGATGGAATAAATCGGTCACCTTAGAAGAATGTGTCCCAGATTCTGGGCTTATTGAGGAAATCAGAAACAAGACACAACAGCAGAGCGAGAGGGCTCAAGCGCATTTTAAAGTCTGGAGAAAAGTCTGGAGAATAATCAATGTGGCCGCTCCCTCTGGAAGATAAGGGCAGTCCTAACCAGTGCACCATGTAACGGAAAGATGGCAGAAATTTTACAGCACCTTGCGCTTAACGACTCAAGCGACTCCTTGTTCCAGTACCAAGCTATTAACGACTTTCCAAGTTAGGTCCAAGCTAGAAAGTTGTCCGACCTACTCAAGATGCGATAGATCCCGCATCTGTGCTAGCTTTGATCTGGATTACTGATGTTGATTCCAAGGTAAACATCGTTATCGATACTAAATCTCTAGGGGAATCACGTCCTCTCTATTTCAACGATCGCCTGATATATTAATATCCACCGCTGGCATTCACTACTGAATCTTTTAAGAGCCCTTCCAATTTTCACGGTAGTACAAAGAGTGCATTTTGTGATAGACTATCACGCTAGAGTCTGCAAAACATATATGTGATGCACTAGCTATGGCTGGTCAATTCATCGTCCAAGTCATTCCTAGCAATGGGCAATTATAACTTCATGCTAAGCTGATCGGTCAGTTTTCACTCATCTCATACCCTCGATAACATCGTTTCTTTTTGGCCAAAGCCCATCTCCGTCCACAACAGCTCTTACGAGGAGTAGGTACCCACAGCCTCTTGCAGCGTCTGATCGAGATTTCTCTTGTCCGTCCCAGCTGTGGCTGCGCATGGAGGTACCAGTCCAATGACCGCAAATGCAAAAGACTTGGAGTGAGGGGTTAGCTCGATTGAGGTCTATGGGAATTTGAAGAACTTACATCAACCGCTCCTTCCAGTGCCCTCAAGACAGCCGCTACTGGCGCTCCGAAGCCCGAAGTTGCCAACAGTCCATGCTGTCCAATGATGGTGCTGAGCAGCTGCTGGTGAATAAGCACGAATTGGCGGAATGTTTGGCAAACATAGAATGCGTCGGCGTCGTTAGTGAAGATGGGCTGAGAGGCAGGGAAACTAGGTATCTGACGACGGTGCACATGCACTCTCGAGCGTTTTGATACTGCGCTTGAGTTGGTGGCACTACTGCCAACCCCTCCTAGGTCAGAGACGCCAAGGTCGGTAAGGGCAGACCCAAGTGTCGTGATGATATTTTCAAGGGTTGATATGATCTCCTGGAGCACTGATAAGCGGGGCGTCGAGCTAAAGGGATAAAGGCCATTGCTTACAGGCACAAGAAATGAGTAGTCGAGGCTGCTAAGTTGACTGACTGTCTGTGTTAGGCTTGCTGAGGTGTCTGCAACGTCCTGGATGTCTTGGACAACATCACTTGCGGTGAGGGCAGCGTGAATAGGAGCCCCAACGAATGCGCTGACTGCGAGGAATTTGGAGAGATGCATTGCGAAGAGTAAGTCGTGCGGTCTCTTCAAGTTAGGCTGGATGGACCAGGGAAATTGTTAGACTCCTGACTTCATGGAGAAGGAGGAAGCTGCTTACGCTGGTAGCTATATAGATCAGCAACCTTCTGTCACTCTTCTTGTGTGTTTTCGTTACGGTTACTCCAGGGTATGTTCTGCGAGGATCTAGTCTTTTACAGATCCATCGGCAGGAACAGAGTCAAAGTGCTTTTCAGCCAGCAGAGTGTTCCAAAAAGGTAGATATGTCACAATTGACTCGGCCTAAGAGGACACATGAAATTGCTGAGATCCACAGATGCCGGAAAGGCAACGTTCTACAATACACAGTGGCCTAGATTAGGCAACCTATCGGTTGCAGTACACTTTATGCTGCGTCTAGTCTATACTTGAAACTGCAATACAGGAGTAGGAGTACGAGGGGAGAATCACAGAATCGAAGATGGATGCATCTCGCCAAAGCGTTGGACGGAATACCAAAGGCACGTCTCACATCACTAGGCTTGTGCAACGAGAAGACAGAAACATGCAGTATTAGATAATTGTAATTCAACGACTTACGTAAAATTTCCCAAGTGGCGCAGTACCAGATGTACATGGTGCCTCGAGAAGATCAAGCATGCAGGAAGACAAGGACGAGTTGAACGTTACAGATCCGGAATTGGAGTATATAGGCCAGTACAACGCATCAGTCGACGCAGAAGAAGTCATGTAGGTACGGAAGCTAATGGAAATTTCAGACCCCCCATCCAAAGTTGCCGTAAAGGTTCGCCTGTTCTTCGTGGTGACTTAGTAGTGTCTTGTCTACTTTATCAGGTGCGGATAGCGGCCTTCCCCGTTGTTGCTTACCGATTTGGAGGAAAATGCATTACTCTACTCAATGCTATCGCTTCAGAGTTGTTTAATTCGGTAGACTGAAGACAGTTTGGTGCTATTTGCTATATCATAGCAAAAACCTAATGATACAAGTGGTACTTTACTCGTCAAGTGCTATGTCGCATCGAGGGTGGGTGACATACAGCATTTACACAGAATTTACTGCATACTTGCGGTCATCCAGTTGTTTGTTCCTCATTCTTAGGCAAATTTTTTCGATTGTCCTATCTACTGGATTAGAATATTCTAAGTTCGATACTGTGCCAGTAAACTGCAGCTAAGGTGGATTCTAGGCGGCGTTGATTATGGTGAGATACAGTATATTATACATACATAATAGTCCTTCGGGCTAAAGATGGCCCAAATGATCTTCATGCGGGGAAAGAACTCCCATTCCTCATGTAGTCTAACATCCAATAGCCATTGGGTTCATGATGACTCCATCCCAAGTGACGCCAGTGCTACGCTATGCCCGGATCTTGCAACGATTCTCCGTCAGACCCTCACGAACTATCCTCAGCAGTCCGTTCCGCATCTTTCTGCCTTCTCATTCTTTCCTCGGCTGCTCTTGCCATTATCTCTCTTCTGCTGAGCTCGACCGCACTCACATCGCCTTCACTCACACTCGACACGACCGCAGTATCTTGACGTCCGCCTCTTTCATCCCTCCCAAGCACATACTCCCCGCCCTCCCAAGCTCCATGATCCGCAACGTCTTCTCCCTCCGCGTACTGCTCCCTTCCAAGAGTCTGCCCCCCTCTTCTCCAATCTCCCACTCCAACCTCCTTTTCAATCACCTTGCACAAGTCCCAGAAGTTTCGATCGTGCTTTCCCCATACATTGTGCGTCAGCTCGTGGCATAGCGTCCGTCGAATTGTGGCGTAGTCTCTGTACCCATCATACGCGTCCGTCCGCAAGCGCAGCTCGATCACCTCCCCCCCATTTCGATTCAGCCCTAGCGTTCGTGACTCATGCGTTGTGTGCACCGCCGGGTCCATCTCCGTGAGCAACCCGACGCTGAACTTGTGCTTCCGCATTGTCGCCTTGATGCCTGCGTCATCGCGCAACCGCTCGAGAAAGCGGAGGCTGCGCTCTGGGTTGGGCAGGTAGGCCAAGGGTCGCAAGGTATGGAAGGTGTAGGTGGCCTCCTCCTGCAGCTTTTTGCTATCAACGTGGTGGGAGGGGTTGGCGGCGTATTTAGCATGGGCTTCGCGGCGCTTGGCAGCGGCAGCATCAACCTCGCGGCCTGCAGTCGAAACGGCGTTGGCTTCGGCAGCTGTGGCACCCATCAGGGTGATTCTTTTGCCGGCCAGAGAAGAGATGGGGAGAGGATTGGAGAAGGGGGGCCGGAGGAGACCAAGTTTCGGGATCATGAATTTTTGGTTGGAGCTCGGGACGGACAGACTCTCTTGAATGACACTGGAGAGATCCGCAATTGTAGACTGGGAAAAAAGAGAAAAAGTATGCTGCTTGCCATGGTGTGTGACTATAAGGCTAGTGGTGTTAGACTCTGTCTCTTCAACTTCCCCGTCAAAGTTGTTTTGGAAAGTATCCATTTCTATGGTGTCCACGAATTGGATTCGACTGTAGACCTGATGTCACGATATCTCGGCATGTCTTCCTAAATAAAAGATATGGCAGGAGCCTTACTAAAGGAAGGAGCTACCGCCTCGCGCGCTTCTGTGAAGTTCTTGGTAATTCGCCGCTCGATGATGACATTTGTAATCCAGGGTGAGATCCTACGCGCTGTCACGTGATTTGGCGTTGTCTTGAATCGAGATGAAAGAAAATTTTTAAGGTAATTAACGAGGCTTTGTACGCTTTCATAATACTCTAGACCCGCATGGTCTTGAGCAATCCCGCATTCCTTCGCTTGGCGTCGCATTTCTTGGACTCTACGTCTCTGCAAATATACGAATCTTACGGACGAGTCGACACAAGTCGAGATGGATCAAACCAAGTCAAAGTCTCGTGGTGTTGGACATCCTTTTCAGAAGCTCACTACAAGCACAAACCAGAGGACGGCAGAACGTCATTATGGATATCTCAAAACTCAATTCGGAGTGCCCCAACCCAGTCTAGCTGGAGCTCCAGGAAAATTACGACACCTCTCCATCACCAAACTCCAGCATCGCTTCAGATCACGTATCATTTCCGTAGCCCATGATTTATTCAAGATCCTGAGCTTCTGTACCAAGCTCAAACTCCCTGATGGACCTCCATTTGCGGGGGTGGGTCCGTTCTCGATGTGTTGCGGGTTCTGATGACGTGAATGACAGCAAAGGTAGTCGTTGCAACGAAGACAGCCCTAGAGCCCGAAAAGAATCATTAGACGCCAATCTACCGAACAGACTTGAAGCCATATGTCAAGCACATGGTCTTGGTGGTTGTTTGCATTAATAGCCAAGAAAAAGCTTTGAACTCACCACTCAAAAGCGGAAAAGGCAGCAGCGGCCTTAGCAGCGCTGCAGACATGACCCCAGCACTCCCTATTGCTTAGAAACACGGCCAGCGCAATAAAGCCTGCAAACCAGAAGATCATAGTGACAGCCTCAGCAGCGAGGATGCCAAATTTGTGAGCGGCATCC
The DNA here is from genome assembly GCA_010094025.1 of Viridothelium virens. NCBI lineage: Eukaryota > Fungi > Ascomycota > Dothideomycetes > Trypetheliales > Trypetheliaceae > Viridothelium > Viridothelium virens. The sequence goes on along the minus strand of ML991886.1, from coordinate 2,210 downwards.
GGGAACCTCCATGGCGCGAGAACGAGATAGACGAGGGCGAGAAGGGACCAGACGGAGGAAAAGATTAGGAAGTTGACTTCCGAAGGGGACATGGCATGCCAAAAACCGCCCCACCAGTTGGCGACTATGATGGAGTGTTAGTACGAGAACATGCAAAGGCAGTACAAAGATGCTTTACCATAGGCAGTCAAGCCAAGGACAATAATGGCAAAGACCGCTTGCACCACGCGCAGCGGAAGGGTAAAGTTGAACGCCATAGCGAGTGCGGGATTCGTGATTCCTGCTCGATTGATACTTGTAGAGAGCCTTTTGCAGTGATGCAACCCCTGTGGGATGCGATGCGACGCGGCAGTCGCTGTGCGCAAAATTCGTTGGATAGCCCTAAATCAGCAGTAGTTTCGTTTGAAGCAATGAGGACTGAGAAGTTGTGCGTATGGAAGGAGCAGATGATGACGAGAAGGGTGGAGGGATAAGCAGGTTTCTTCACTCGGAAAGAGATGTCCAGGTAGTTTGCCCTTAAGGAGGAGGTCTTGGCTTATTATCGCGCCGGAGTCTTTGGCAGGGACAAAAAACGTAGGGCAAGGGCGCATGATATGGTTGGGCAGTCTCGATCCATGGCACTGCCAAGGCAAGGAAGAGCGTCACGCCGGCTCTACGGGAACCAGTTAACCTCAAACGGTGCGTCCAGCACCTGACGCGCTAGCACGATCGAGTTACAAACCACGCTTCACCTCCGCAGCTTGTTTGGTATTGCTTGCGTGTTTTCTTTATGCCAGATCCTGATGCGCATGCGCAGTGCTGCGCTCTGCTTGACCATGTAGGTAGTTGTTTGGTACGCTTGTCAAAGGAATGACTGGGCGGGTGTCCCTGAAGTTTACGCTAGAGTAACTTCGACGTTCATCCATCATTTCCTCTACAATTTCCCCCAGATGAAGTGAGCCTATCAGGCTAACGGATACTCCGTAGTGACACTAATCGATCGGCGCACCCGTTGTGGCTTGCATTCGCATATTGGGTAGGCATGTCCTTTACCGATCCAATCCAAGCGGTTTACCTTCCGACAAATAGCGTCATCATGCTGCCGAGGCGGAACCACCCAAGCTTTTGCTACTAGCCACCGCCGTCACTTCCAAACTGCCTAGCAAGAAAAGGAATTTAGTCAACTACCTACATGACTACGATTCTTATGGAGAGTACAAGCTTTCCATAGGGCAGTGCAGCTGATGGCTATCTCACAGAATTCCAGCATTTTGCTAATACTTACCTTAGCCTTCCAAAGTGACGCAAGGGATGTTCGGGAGCACAATTTGATCTGTTTGATCACTCCTATATCCAAATCTTCGCCCAAGCCTTCTCGCAACCGAGCTCGAGTAGGTAGGAATAGGATAGAAATGCATGGTCCTCAGCAGAATCACAACTCGTATATATTTTGCCAATTCCCCCTTGCCTTACTGGAAAAGAGCTCAATTGTAAAATCTCTGCACATCTCAAACTCACCGAGGTTCGGCAGAGACCACGGAGTAGTGCACCTTGTCAGCTCAACAATTTAGCAGTTGAATGTCATGTAAGGCCCAGACATCGAGGGGTTTCGAGAGTGTCCACTACTTTTCTGCAATTCGTGTACCTCAAGATCCTCCATATACTAAGGTAGGTATTTTAATGGGTTTTTACCCTGAATCGGGAGCAAATACGGGAACTCGGGCTGCTGAAAATTCGGCTGGCGGCGAACTATTTTATAAATTAATATGGTGTACCTATTATACCAATGGCAGTGAAACAGTAGATTGGCTATGGCGCGAAAAATAAACCCAAGTCAGTGGAAGAGTCGTAGGGGTTGTGGCGGTGGCCTCCACTACAGTACAGCCAGTGGTTGGTGGACAGATCTAACGTGTTTCACAAGTGAGCTGATCACCCGGGCGAGCTGATCAACCCCACCACCCCTCAATGCTTTTGTACCCATTAATTATCCACAACTAGATTATATAGATTCAAAAAGTATTAGATTACACTTCTAACGTCTTGTATAAGTCTTTGTGTTATGCTTAAGTAATTTACACAAGCTGCAGTGAGGTGCAGTACATGTTTTTGGCTGACTTAAACCAGCACGCGCTTTAATAATTCATACTTCATTCTAAATTTGCTCCTCCAATTGGCCTTCAGTAACCCTGTTCTAACCCTTATTAATGCTTAAAGTACCTTTATCTGCAATA